>CM049377.1:32264074-32266574 GCA_026937815.1 Etheostoma perlongum | reverse complement strand
GAGACCAGGGCCCCTCTCCCCGAGACCAGGGCCCCTCTCCCCGAGACCAGGGCTCCTCTCCCCGAGACCGGGGCTCCTCTCCCCGAGACCGGGGCCCCTCTCCCCGAGACCAGGGCTCCTCTCCCCGAGACCGGGGCCCCTCTCCCCGAGACCAGGGCCCCTCTCCCCGAAACCAGCACCCAGAGACCGCTAGAGGCGTAGGATGGCCATTTAAAACCTCTGTCTATATATATATATATATATATATATATATACATACATCCTATAATAACACATCATAAAAACTATGATGCAGAACTACTACAACTCCCAGAAGTCATTGTTCCATTATCTTTATCTTCACCCCCCCCAAACCTGTAGAACTGTAACACACACACACACATACACACAGACACACACACACATACACACAGACACACACACTCATATACACACAGAGACACACACACATGCAAAGTTCAGAGAAGTTAATAAAGTGAAATTTAAACAGACCCCCCCCCCCATGAGAGGTCCTCACCATGTGCAGCTTCAGAGTTCATCACCAGACTTACAGAGAGACAGGCAGAGAGACAGACAGAGAGACAGACAGGCAGAGAGACAGACAGACAGGCAGAGAGACAGACAGAGAGACAGACAGGCAGAGAGACAGACAGACAGGCAGAGAGACAGACTTACAGAGAGACAGACTTACAGAGAGACAGACTTACAGAGAGACAGGCAGAGAGACAGACAGAGAGACAGACAGGCAGAGAGACAGAGAGAGACAGGCAGAGAGACAGAGAGACAGACAGGCAGAGAGACAGAGAGAGACAGGCAGAGAGACAGAGAGACAGGCAGAGAGACAGACAGGCAGAGAGACAGGCAGAGAGACAGGCAGAGAGACAGGCAGAGAGACAGAGAGACAGAGAGACAGGCAGAGAGACAGACAGGCAGGCAGACAGGCAGAGAGACAGGCAGAGAGAGAGACAGGCAGAGAGACAGAGAGACAGACAGACAGGCAGAGAGACAGAGAGACAGGCAGAGAGACAGACAGGCAGGCAGACAGGCAGAGAGACAGGCAGAGAGACAGAGAGAGACAGGCAGAGAGACAGAGAGACAGAGAGACAGGCAGAGAGACAGACAGGCAGAGAGACAGAGCGACAGACAAAGACAGAACGTGCACGTGTTTCCTCTTCCTGAGTATTTACAGATGTGTGTGTACTTGTGTTGAGTTAAATAATAAATTAAAACTAAACGTCGCGCGGGCAGTTCGCTTTATTTACAATGTGTAACGCAACAAAAAAAATTACATAAAAATAAATAAATAAAAAAATAAAAAAATGGGACCACGATGCGGAAACGAAGCGCACCAGTACGCAGCAAATCAAACGGCTCTCCCCTAGGACGGTGACGGTAGGTCCCGGCCCCCGCTGCCTCTGATTGGCTGCCACCTACCGCACCCGCTGGCGGCATTCACCGGGTTCAGGCCACGGAGGGGAACGATTGGTCAGGCCGAGCCAATCAGACGTAACGAAGGGCGGGACGTACCGCCGCCAGCTAATGAAACGCAGCCTCGCGTCGCGTATAAAAGCCCCCGTCAGCAGCTGGACCAGCACTCCGCCAGAGACGACCCAGGAGACGCTGCCCGGTTCCTCGCATCATCGACCCGCTAGCTAGCATCGCGTTACTCGGCCCAGACATGTCCGACGAAGGGAAGCTGTTCATCGGAGGCCTGAGCTTCGACACCACGGAGGAGTCCCTGGCGGCGGCGTTCGGCAAGTTCGGCACCATCGAGAAGGTGGACGTGATCAAGGACCGGGACACCGGGTACTCCCGCGGCTTCGGCTTCGTGAAGTACGAGAACTCGGAGGACGCGAAGGACGCCATGGAGGGCATGAACGGGAAGACGCTGGACGGCCGCGCCATCCGCGTGGACGAGGCGGGAAAGAGCGGCGGAGGAGGACGGTCCGGCGGCGGGGGGGGCTACGGCTCGGCGCCGCGGGGCCGCGGAGGGTACGGCGGCCGCGGACGAGGAGGTGGGACTACTTTCTTATAAATTAATTTAATCACTTTAATTTTTTTCTTAATTTTTTTTATATATATATAAAGCTTTATTTGCGTAAATCACAAGCTCAATGTAATGTCAATGCTTCTAAATTGAAATGTAGGCTATTTAAGTTTTTTTTGGTGGGACTACTTCTTCTAAATCATCTTAATTTTAATTTTTAAAAAATGTTTTTAATATATAAAGCTTTATTTGCGTATATCACAAGCTCCGTGTAGTGTCAATGCTTCTAAATAGAAATGTAGGCTATATAGTGTATATTTATATATATTTATTGTAGTAATTTTCCCCTCCCCCACAGAAGTTGGTAATTCCGACAACGTGTCGAAATGTGTTTTATCTAAAAAAATAGAAAAATAATTAATTAAAAAGCGTAATTCACAAGCTCCCTTTTTTTAAATGATAAAAAGGGATTTATATTGAAATGTAAGTCATAATACACACGTTGGTTTCTTT
>CM049377.1:32239074-32244074 GCA_026937815.1 Etheostoma perlongum | reverse complement strand
TGATTCACAAAGTTCACATAGGCCACCTTCACCTGGGACAGGGACACAGAGATTTTAGATTTTTGTGCGTGCATGTGTGTGTGTCTGTTTGTGTGTGTGTGTGTGTACCTCGGTGATGCAGTCCTCGTGGGTCACCACGCGGACCACGTCCTCCAGCGGCAGCAGAGACGTGCATTTGATCTCGGTGTAGACGTTCTTCCCCTCAGCGCAGGCTGCAAGGAGCTCCACCAGGGAGATGTGGTACCTGAGGGGGACAGGAGACACCAATGAGGACAAGAGACATCGGGAGGGACAGGAGACAAGTGGTCATGTTTTAGAGAGAGGTGTGTGATGGTACCTGAGGGGGCTGCTCTCTCCGACCCCCTCCCTGCTCTCCGCCATCAGCTCCAGCATCACGTTGAAGGACGTCTTATCGTTGTAGAAAACAACCACGTCCTCACCTGCGTTGGTTAACTACGGACAGAGAGACAGGTGTTCATGTCCTGGAGAAGTTAAAGGGTAATAACAGCTGTTGTCAACCCTTTGTTTCCATGGGAACAACGATCTTTGGCATCTGTCCAGTATTGAGCGGAGAAACAAGCTACAATGGAAGTCAATAGGATGGTTGTGCATCTTTACCTTCACTAAAGACACTCAGATTAATATTCTAAGTGTCTGACAACATTATGGGATGGATTTCTAAGGAGGTCGACCTTTTTGTTAAAGAGTAAGATCCATTTTTTAAACATAAAAACATCCGCGAATTGAACCCACCAGACTCCATGTAACTAATCAGTAATTTTAGCGTCGTAAAACACACGTCATTCAAAGACAAGAGAAACAAAAGAAAATTATGAAAAGCTGTTCTGGGTCGTCTTTCCACTTTTCCAACCTTTACAACTCTAGTTTTGGTTGAAATAAACACAGTTTACCGATTTAAATGTGACAATATGTTGGCTCTATACACACTAAAAGTAGTGATTATTTACATGGAGTCTGGTGGAGATATGCTGCTCTATACACACTAAAAGTAGTGATTATTTACATGGAGTCTGGTGGAGATATGCGTGTCCTCACCTCGGTCATGATCATGTCCTGACACTTCTTGACGTACTTGCCCTCGGCCTTGATGATGGTGTGCAGGAAGTTGAGGTACTGGACGTGGCGCCCGTGCGTGGCCAGGCAGTGGATGAAGTGGTGCAGGACGCTCTCCGAGATCTCGCTGCACAGCTGGTAGTTGTTACTGAAGATGTGCTGCACCGTCTCCGCCTCCAGCAGCTGCACACGCACGATCAACAACCCCATCACATGATCATTCATTCAATAAGTCCACTCAGCCTGGGAAATATCAGCTCTGATCAACGGAATCATCACAACTCGGTTTGAAAAGCATGTTTTCTTATGAAAAATCGCCCAAAAAACCTAGAAAGATGCTGTAAAAGCATATTGTTTTGTCGGGTTTACATATTTCCCAGGGTCCATGAATGCAACATTTTGTAAAATAGCTCCAAAGTTAGGCCAGAAAAACACAAACTGGATGAAAATCTCACTCTTTACGTGTCCATGTTCAAATATTTAGGAAAAAATATCAACCATTTGCATAATCAAGATCATGATTTGATTTTTTATTTTAATTTAATTGCATTAAGAATGCCCACGAACAACATGATTATTTAGTGAAATATCCCACGAACAACAGCACCCAACCGATCTATTTAGAATGATTTTTAACGTTGTTTCTGTAGTTTTAAGCAGCTAAAAAAATTGTTTTTTTTGGCAATAACTCTACCGGCCTCTACCGGCCTCGACTGGCCTCAACTGGCCTCTACACGCCTCTACACGCCTCTTCCGGCCTTCACCGGCCTCGACTGGCCTCTACACGCCTCTACACGCCTCTTCCGGCCTTCACCGGCCTCAACTGGCCTCTACACGCCTCTACCGGCCTCAACTGGCCTCTACACGCCTCTACACGCCTCTTCCGGCCTTCACCGGCCTCGACTGGCCTCTACTCGCCTCTAATGGCCTCTACTCGCCTTTCTTGGTTTCCATTAAGATGAAAAGTCTCCGGTACAATATAATATATGGCTATAGTACCAATATATCGGCCAATAGAATTGGCGGGATATTAAATGCAAATAGACCAAATAAATAATAACTGATGTGTAATAACTGATGCGTACCCCCGGGTTGAGGAAGAGGGCCAGGCTCTTGTGCAGCAGGGTCTGGTTCTCCTGGTTCCCCATACAGAACCTCTGGAGGAACAGATGAGTGTAGCGGATGATCTCCTGCATCTTCACATCGTGCTGCACACACACACACACACACACACACACACACACACACAGGTCATGAATCGGTCACAAAGCGTCTGTATCCGACTTAAATTCCACTCTTTTCAGTTCCCAAATCCTATTCAACCTCAGTCAGTCCGGCACGGCTCAGTGATTGTGTTAAGAAGCTTTTATTTTTGCGGGCCCAGTCTTACCTGGTCGTAGGACACCTGCAGCAGGTCCAACATGACTTTATGAGCACCCATGTTCTTCAACAACCTCTGCTGCTTCTTCCAAACTCCACTGCTGCACATTTTATTCAACCTCTCCAGGATCTACAGAGAGAGAACAACACCTTCGGATGAATAAGGCCGACAAACCGCTTTGTTGTTATTTAGTTCAGTTTTTTAATTTTTTCCGGACATCTATGACCTGTAACAACACACTGATAACAACACACTGATAACAACACACTGATCTTTAACCCTCCTGTTGTCCTCGGGTCAAATTTGCCCCTTTAAAAAAATGTCTATATCTGAAAAATGAGTTTCTTTTTAACCAAATTACCACAAAAATGATGGATTCCTTTCAATGCTCTTTGCAAATACAATTAATCAATTTCACTGAATTTCGGGTGTAAATTGAAATGATTTCAATTCAGCATAAACTGAACATTCCTCTGATCTTAACTATTAGTAAAAAAAATTCATAATTTCTGCTTTTTTAGCTCTAATATTAGGTATATCTCTATACAAATGAGGGTTATTGACCATGGATTCCAAAAAGAGTAAAACTAGTAAGGTGGTGGTGGAAACTAAAAATAAAAAATGCGTTGAAAATGTCAAATGTCAAAAAAGGGGTAAAAAAAAGGGTTCATTTTCTAGACCCGGGAGGACAAAACAAGAGTTAAAAAAAGTGATAATATATATGCTGGAAATCACATTTCAGTTAAGTCAAAGCCAATGTTCAGCAAAATGTACAATATGAAGAATATATATATATATATATGTGAATATATACATATATATCTATATATATATTATATTTTCTTCAACATGGCTTTATACATTACTCACTGTGTGGAAGAATGGAGGAATAAAGAACAGGCGTCACTATGTCTTTAACTCAAATAATAACTGAAGATTACTACTGGCGTTCCTCAGGGCTCCATGCTAGGCCCATTATTGTTTATTTTTTAACCTTGTGTTGTCTTCCTGTCGACGTGCAACTCTGAGTTTTTCTGGGTTAACATTTGGTCGTTGTTTTTCTACACTTTTCTCAACGTTTTTGTCAATTTTATTATTATTTTTTTCACTTTTTTGACCCGCCCACGCTGACTGATTGGTTGATTTATTGATTGATTGACAGCGGATCTGTTGGAAGTGCACAGCAGAAACAACACAACAGACAAAGAGACACAAACACAGACAAAGAGACACCACAACAGACAAAGAGACACCACAACAGACAAAGAGACACAAACACAGACAAAGAGACACCACAACAGACAAAGAGACACCACAACAGACAAAGAGACACCACAACAGACAAAGAGACACAACCCCACCAACAGACACCCAGACGTGTTCTCACCTCTTTGACTTTCTGGTAGTTCTCGTTGCCTTTCTCCGGCTTCTCCTTCTTGGGCGTAGCGTCCTCCGACGCCCCCTGCAGGACGCACACGGTCAAACTCTCTGATGCTACAGTACACACAATAACAATGGCGCCCAATGTGGGGCCCGTGGCCAGGATTCTCATCGGGCAGCGACAAGAGCGAAGGTTTCGTGGCACGTGTCGGAGCACGATCCATCCTGCACGTGTGCAAGATGATGTCATGATGTACGAGGATTTACGACACCATCTGTTCCACAGTAGCGGTTAGCCGTCAGCCTCCACCGGACAGCTAATTTGGCTAACAGCTAGCTGTAGCCTGCGTTTAACAGTGTTTAGTCATGAGGCTAACAGCTAACCGCTACAGCCATGACAGATCCTGTACCGGTGTATTAGCTAATATATAATACATAATACAATATACATAATATAAGAGAAGGTCCCAAACAGAATATAAAGAGACAGAGACATGCAACAGAGGCCCAAAACCCAATCTGAACCCAGGACCAGAGGACCAGAGACAGGAGTCCAGCCCTCAGAGACATCAGCAACGCCCCCCCCAAACGTTAGCTCACTGCTTTAGTTTCAGGATTATAATTAAATTATGTACGATAATTATTAGTTAATGTTGAACTTCTACCAGGGAAAGGTTGTTTTATTAGTTAGTGAGTTAGTTAGTTTATTAGTTAGTTAGTTAGTTAATGGATATTCACTAAAAAATCAAAATCAACTGGACTAAAGGTTAGAGATTTATCTGTCAACAAGCTGTAATGTTACCCTACAGGACAGATGTTCAGCATCAGGGAGAAACAAGCTGTAATGTTACCCTACAGGACAGATGTTCAGCATCAGGTAGAAACAAGCTGACAGACTCAGATTATTAAGTGTCTAACATTATGGGATGGATCCCTACAGAGATAGACCTTTCAGTTAAAGAGTAAGATCCTTTTAGTTTAACATGAAACAGCCCGACATCACCATCACCAAACCCACCAGACTCCATGTAAATAATCACTACTTTTAACATCTGTCCTGTAGGGTAACATTACAGCTTGTTTCTAGTTTCAGAGATTGTTGTTCCATCAGTCACTTGGGAACATAGAGTTCAGGTTGCACCCCCCCCCGACAGCTTGATGAAAG
>CM049377.1:32226574-32236574 GCA_026937815.1 Etheostoma perlongum | reverse complement strand
AGAGAGAAGAGAGAGAGAGAGAGAGAGAGAGAACTTAACTTTAACTTGATTCTGAGTGTAGGTTGGTTTGTAGTAGAATGGGAGCCAGAGCGTTCAGCTATCAGGCTCCTCTCCTGTGGAACCAGGTTCCAGTCTGGGTTCGGGAGGCAGACACCGTCTCCACATTTAAGAGTAGGCTTAAGACTTTCCTTTTTGATAAAGCTTATAGTTAGGGCATAGAATTGAATATTGTTAGGGAGTGAGGAGTCGCAGCGTCCGCCTATCCCGGCCCACCTGCTACTCGTCATAGTTGTCAGATTTATCTGTCATATAATAAAACTAAAGGGAGACTTGGCATACAGCCCGATCCGGTTGGGGAGAGTTCTAGCCTGTCCAGGCTCCTCTCTTTACCCTGTCTCTCTTGGTTATGCTGTAGTAGTTTTAGACAGCTGGGGGACTTCCTTCGACACACTGAGCTCCTCTCTCCTATCTTCCTATTTTGTGTGCATCCATGTCCCAGAAATGCTTGTTACTAACCTAGCTCTGGGGAGTCATTCCCCGGAGTCCTTTTGTTCTTTTTCTCCCAGCATGTTTCCTCGGATCAGGGAGGCTCCAAAATCATGGTTGCAGCTGTCGCCATGGTCCCGCTACACGTTCCCTTCCCTGCCACGATCTGCGGTGCCCAGCTACGTCCTGCTGTGCCTTGTAATGCTGCACAGTGCCCTGCTATGCCATGAACTACTACAAAGAACTACTACAAACTACTATTATTTTTATTTATATTATTTTTTAGGGACTGTTATTGCCACTCTTCATTCTAACCCCAACCGGTCGTCAGACACCGCCTACCAAGAGCCTGGGTCTGGGTCTGGGCCTGGGTCTGGGTCTGGGTCTGTCCGAGGTTTCTTCCCAAAGGGGAGTTTTTCCTCGCCACTGTCGCACTGTTGCTTGCTCTGGAGGAAACTACTAGAACTGTTGGGTCCTTGTAAAGTGTCTTGAGATAACTCTTGTTATGAATTGATACTATAAATAAAATTGAATTGAATTGAATTGAATTGAATTGAATAGGTTACTTCCCTGACATCTGGAACCACGGTCTCATCTCACCAATACACAATACAATCCCAATCAGAATCTGGCTCAAATTATTAGAATGTGTACTAGAGCCAGTCCTCCTCTACGGTAGTGAGGTGGGGGGTCCTATAGAGCCAGTCCTCCTCTAGGGTAGTGAGGTGGGGGGTCCTATAGAGCCAGTCCTCCTCTACGGTAGTGAGGTGGGGGGTCCAATAGAGCCAGTCCTCCTCTACGGTAGTGAGGTGGGGGGGTCCTATTTCCTAGAATTCTTCCCACTTGGACAAAAACCCAGTAGAAATCCTGCACCTAGAGTTCTGTAAGAGCCTCCTACAGGTGCACAGGAGAGCCACCAACACCGCCTGCAGAGCTGAATTAGGCCGACTCCCATTATTCATTAAAATTCAAAAACGTGCCATCAAATATTGGCTTCATCTAAAAAACAGCGACCCCCACTCCTATCAGCAGAAAGCCCTGCAAGACCAAGAGCTGGGCAAAGAGAAGAGTCCCCCCACTCAGCTGGTCCTGACGCTCAGTCCACTTCCTGACCCTGTTCTGCCTCAGGACCAGTCTGGGAACCAACCAATCAGAGCTAACCAAATTATAACACAACAGAAACAAAACGACATCATCGATTGGAACACACAAACAAAAACACAAAGCAAGATGCACCTGACCCTAAAGAGAGAGTACCGAGTGGTAGACTACCTGACCCTAAAGAGAGAGTACCGAGTGGTAGACTACCTGACCCTAAAGAGAGAGTACCGAGTGGCAGACTACCTGACCCTAAAGAGAGAGTACCGAGTGGCAGACTACCTGACCCTAAAGAGAGAGTACCGAGTGGCAGACTACCTGACCCTAAAGAGAGAGTACCGAGTGGCAGACTACCTGACCCTAAAAGAGAGAGTACCGAGGGCAGACTACCTGACCCTAAAGAGAGAGTACCGAGTGGCAGACTACCTGACCCTAAAGAGAGAGTACAGAGGGCAGACTACCTGACCCTAAAAGAGAGAGTACCGAGTGGCAGACTACCTGACCCTAAAAGAGAGTACCGAGCGGCAGACTACCTGACCCTAAAAGAGAGTACCGAGCGGCAGACTACCTGACCCTAAAGAGAGTACCGAGTGGCAGACTACCTGACCCTGAGTGGCAGACCCTGAAAGAGAGAGTACCGAGTGGCAGACTACCTGACCCTAAAGAGAGAGTACCGGGGCAGACTACCTGACCCTAAAGAGAGAGTACAGAGGGCAGACTACCTGACCCTAAAGAGAGAGTACAGAGTGGCAGACTACCTGACCCTAAAAGAGAGTACCGAGTGGCAGACTACCTGACCCTAAAGAGAGTACCGAGTGGCAGACTACCTGACCCTAAAAGAGAGTACCGAGTGGCAGACTACCTGACCCTAAAGAGAGAGTACCGAGTGGCAGACTACCTGACCCTAAAAGAGAGTACCGAGTGGCAGACTACCTGACCCTAAAAGAGAGTACCGAGTGGCAGACTACCTGACCCTAAAAGAGAGAGTACCGAGGGGCAGACTACCTGACCCTAAAGAGAGAGAACCCAGTGGCAGACTACCTGACCCTAAAAGAGAGTACCGAGTGGCAGACTACCTGACCCTAAAAGAGAGTACCGAGTGGCAGACTACCTGACCCTAAAGAGAGAGTACCGAGTGGCAGACTACCTGACCCTAAAGAGAGAGTACCGAGTGGCAGACTACCTGACCACAGTGACCGATGTCACACTAAGAACTACGTTGACCAGGTCCAGACTCAGAGACCACCTGACCATGGAGACCGGCCGCTACAGACACCAGTGGTTCCCCAAAGAGGAGCGCTTCTGCCAGCTGTGCAAGAGCGACACATACGAGACACAGAGACAGACTTCCTGACCGAATGCCCCCCTGCAGCCGGTCCGGACTCAATATTTCTCCAAATTCAGACACAAGCACCCGACATTTGACCAAATACCCGACACCAACAAGATGGAGATCCTGCTGGGAGAACAGCCAGAGAGCTGCAGTCTAGCAGCCCAGTATGTCTTTACCTGTCACCCCCCCCCACACACACACACACACACACACACACACACACACACACACACACGCACACACACACACACACACACCTGTAATGTTGTCATGTTGATATGCTGATATCATAAGTTTTGTTCTTGTTGTTATGATTGTTGATGTAAATGTGATCAATGTCTCCCTGTTTATGAGATTTGGCAATACTGTATGTCACTATGGTCATGCTAATAAAGCTTCTTTGAATTGAGAGAGAGAGAGAGAGAGAGAGAGACCTGCAGTATCTCCAGTATCTTCAGCTTGGTGTCCATCACCGTCAGGTCCACCTTGTCGATGCTGTCCTTGCTTCCTCGGGGCCCGTCCAGGGCGAGCCCCCCTCCCTCCCCCCGGGCCTCGCCCCCCCCGAACAGGGACTGCTTCCTGCTGAGCACCATGGTGGACATCATCTGTCCCATGCCGTGGATGGACCGCTTCACGTTCTTCCCTTAGGAGGACAACAAAACCCCAAATCCTTCAAAAGCTCCACATTCGCCTCATCTTCAAGGTCCTAGCTGGATTAGAGGTCGGACCAGAACTGGTTTCCATGGTTTCAGTTTCTAAAAACTCCATATTGTTGTTGTACTGCACATTTGGGTGTTTTTTTGTCAATTTTATAGCATTTGGAGAAAAAACAATTGGTAAAAGAACTTTAAAAAAGTGTAAAAAGAGAGAAAAATGTCAAATGTAATAAAAAAAAAAAAAAACGTTAAAATTTGCGGAGAAACCAAAGGCTCAAAAAGAGTCGACAAACGTTGAAAAAGTGACAAAATAAGCGACGGAAAGACACATAATGGTCAAAAAAGACAACGTAACCCTGATAAAAGGGTTTTATTTTAAAATTAAAAGACTCAGAAAAACAAAAAAATTGGTGTTTTTGTCAATTTTATAGCATTTGGAGAAAATGCGATTGGTAAAAGAACTTTAAGAAAAGTGTAAAAAAGCTTTAAAAATGTCAAATAAAGTGACAAAAAGTGACAAATGAAAAAAAAAAAGCTTTAAAAATTTGGGGAAAAACCCACAAATATTTTGAAAGGCTCAGAAAACATTGAAAATCAACGGGGGAAAGACACAAAAGGGTCGAAAAAGACGACAATAACCTTCATAAAAGGGTTTTATTTTGAAGTTTTGACTCAGAAGAACATGACCCCCCGGTGTCTTCAGGTCTAATCGGACCCCTCCCAAAAAGTTTCTGTATCAGAAATTTGGGTTTCTTTCAATCTAATACCTAATATAATAATAATAATACAAATAATTAACCATAAAGTCACGCGGGACATTAATAACCAGCTCTCTGCTTTCACTGGATTTGGTGTTTTTTGTCAATTTTATAGAATTTGGAGGAAAAACATTTGGTAAAAGAACTTTAAAAAAATGTGTGAAAAAGAGAGAAAAATGTCAATAAAAGTGACAAAAATGTAAAAAAAAAAACAATTTTGGGGAAAACCCGACAAAAATTTTAAAAGGCTCCGAAAAATTCAACAAAACGTTAAAAAATGACAAAAACATCGGAGAAAAGACACAAAATGGTCGCCGATAACGTTGATAAGACGGTTTTCATTTAGAAAGTGTCCAGATGTCAGAGACACACAGTGAGACACACAAGGACAGGGGGTGGGGGGGGGGGGGTACCTGGGCCGTCCTCGGGGAACAGGACGCCGGCGTCTCCGGGGTTCGGGCGGCAGTCGATGATTCCCAGCAGCGTCCGCGTGAGACGCAGCAGCTCGAAGAAGCTGTAGAAGCCGAAGTAGATGAGATGTCTCGCCAGGCTCACCACCTGGAGGACGGGGACAGGAGGTGGTCAGAGGACGGGGACAGGAAGAGGTCAAAGGACAGACAGGAAGTAGATGAGATGTCTCGCCAGGCTCACCACCTGGAGGACGGGGACAGGAGGTGGTCAGAGGATGGGGACAGGAAGAGGTCAGAAGACAGACAGGAAGTAGATGAGATGTCTCGCCAGGCTCACTACCTGGAGGACGGGGACAGGAGGTGGTCAGAGGACGGGGACAGGAAGTGGTCAGAGGACAGACAGGAAGTAGATGAGATGTCTCGCCAGGCTCACCACCTGGAGGACGGGGACAGGAGGTGGTCAGAGGACGGGGACAGGAAGAGGTCAGAGGACAGACAGGAAGTAGATGAGATGTCTCGCCAGGCTCACCACCTGGAGGACGGGGACAGGAGGTGGTCAGAGGACGGGGACAGGAAGAGGTCAGAGGACAGGGACAGGAAGAGGTCAGAGGACGGAGACAGGGGGTGGTCAGAGGACAGACAGGAAGTAGATGAGATGTCTCGCCAGGCTCACCACCTGGAGGACGGGGACAGTAAGGTGTGAGGAGAAACAGGAAGTAGAAAGGAAGCTGTGAGGACAGACAGGAAGTGAGACAGAAAGTGGGACAGGAAGCTGTGAGGACAGACAGCAAATGAGACAGGAAGCTGTGAGGACAGACAGGAAGTAAGACAGGAAGTGTGCCAGGAAGTGACCTCGAAGGTGAGCTTGTTCTTCTCGGCGTTGAGGAAGGGCAGGTCCTCGTGCAGCACGTTGTTGAGGTACTCCTCCATGAAGCCCATGGTGCTGGAGAACCGGTTCTTCTTGTTGTCCCGGCTGTCGTCCATGTTGGAGTCGTAGCTGAGGAACAGACACATCAACTGACCTGGTAACCTAGCAACAATATGACCTGGTAACCTAGCAACAATATGACCTGGTAACCTAGCAACAATATAACCTGGTAACCTGGCAACAATATGACCTGGTAACCTGCATCAGTAAATCTGGGATCGATACCGTGGTCTATGTGAGAAAGCCGTGAACGTGCACTTATCCCAGCTATCTACACCTGGCTGGACATAGCTCCACCTGTTCATCCTGGTTATCTCCACCTGGCTGGACATAGCTCCACCTGTTTATCCTGGTTATCTCCACCTGGCTGGACATAGCTCCACCTGTTCATCCTGGCTATCTACACCTGGCTGGACATAGCTCCACCTGTTCATCCTGGTTATCTCCACCTGGCTGGACATAGCTCCACCTGTTTATCCTGGTTATCTCCACCTGGCTGGACATAGCTCCACCTGTTCATCCTGGCTATCTACACCTGGCTGGACATAGCTCCACCTGTTCATCCTGGTTATCTACACCTGGCTGGACATAGCTCCACCTGTTCATCCTGGCTATCTACACCTGGCTGGACATAGCTCCACCTGTTCATCCTGGTTATCTCCACCTGGCTGGACATAGCTCCACCTGTTCATCCTGGTTATCTCCACCTGGCTGGACATAGCTCCACCTGTTCATCCTGGCTATCTACACCTGGCTGGACATAGCTCCACCTGTTCATCCTGGCTATCTACACCTGGCTGGACATAGCTCCACCTGTTCATCCTGGTTATCTCCACCTGGCTGGACATAGCTCCACCTGGTCATCCTGGTTATCTCCACCTGGCTGGACATAGCTCCACCTGTTCATCCTGGTTATCTACACCTGGCTTGTAGCTGTGTTATTGTGTTGTTGTGTTGTTGTGGTGTTGTTGTTGTGTTGTTTTTGTTGCGTTGTTGTGGTGTTGTTGTAGTATTGTTGTGTTGTTGTTATGTTGTTGTTGCTGTTGTTGCGGTGTTGTTGTAGTATTGTTGTAGTATTGTTGTTGTTGTGTTGTTGTTGCGTGTTTGTTGTGTTGTTGTTGTAGTATTGTTGTTGTTGTAGTATTGTTGGTGTTGTTGTTGTGTGGTTGTTGTTGTGCTGTTGTGTTGTTGTAGTATTGTTGTTGTGTTGCTGTTGCGTTGTTGTTGTAGTATTGTTGTTGTTGTTGTAGTTGTGTTGCTGTTGTGTTGCTGTTGTAGTTGTGTTGTTGTTGTTGTGTTGTTGTTGTGTTGCTGTTGTTGTTGTGTTGTTGTGGTTGTGTTGTTGTGGTTGTGTTGTTGTGTTGTTGTAGTTGCTGTTGTGTTGTTGTAGTTGTGTTGTTGTAGTTGTGTTGGTGTTGTTGTGCTGTTGTGTTGTTGTAGTATTGTTGTTGTGTTGTTGTTGTTGCGTTGTTGTTGTGTTGTGTTGTTGTAGTATTGTTGTTGTTGTTGTAGTTGTGTTGCTGTTGTGTTGCTGTTGTAGTTGTGTTGTTGTTGTTGTGTTGTTGTTGTGTTGTTGTTGTTGTGTTGTTGTTGTGTTGTTGTAGTTGTGCTGTTGTTGTGTTGTTGTAGTTGCTGTTGTTGTTGTGTTGTTGTAGTTGTGTTGTTGTTGTTGTGTTGTTGTTGTGTTGTTGTAGTTGTGTTGGTGTTGTTGTGCTGTTGTGTTGTTGTAGTATTGTTGTTGTGTTGTTGTTGTGTTGCTGTTGTTGCGTTGTTGTTGTTTTGTTGTTGTTGTTGTTGTTGTTGTTGTGTTGTTGTTGTGTTGTGTTGTTGTGTTGTGTTGTTGTTGTTGTGTTGTTGTTGTTGTGTTGTTGTTGTTTTGCCGTCCTGTAGATGTTCGTATTGTACTGACTCTTTGATGGAGATGGCGGGGGGGATCTCGGTCCACAGCCGGGCGAACTTGACGGGCGTGACCAGCTCCTGCGGGTCGCGGTCCACGTGCGCGTGCAGCATGAGGCGGCAGAAGGACGCGCGCAGGTCGAAGGGCAGCGTCTCGTCCATCATGCACAGGAAGATCAGCTCCACGTCCAGCTGCTTGGAGATCTCATCGATGGCCAGGTACTGGCGGTCCAGACACATCCGGGCAAAGAGCTTCAGCTGGTACCTGGGACACGGGGACACAGGGACACTCAGAGACAGGGACACTCAGAGAGACAGGGACACAGGGATACATGGACACTCAGAGACACAGGGACACTCAGAGACACAGGGACACTCAGAGAGACAGGGACACTCAGAGACACAAGGACACTCAGAGAGAAAGGGACACAGGGATACATGGACACAGGGACACTCAGAGAGATAAGGACACTCAGAGAAACAGGGACACAGGGATACATGGACACAGGGACACTCAGAGAGACAGGGACACTCAGAGAGACACTGGGACACTCAGAGAGACAGAGAGAGGTACTGGCGGTCTAGACACATCCGGGCAAAGAGCTTCAGCTGGTACCTGGGACACAGAGACACAGACAGACACACACACACATAGAGACACACACACACACACACACACACACACACAGTTCCCCGTGTGTGTACCTGTAGAGTACTTTAGTTCCCCGTGTGTATACCTGTAGAGTACTTTAGTTCCCCGTGTGTGTACCTGTAGAGTACTTTAGTTCCCCGTGTGTGTACCTGTAGAGTACTTTAGTTCCCCGTGTGTGTACCTGTAGAGTACTTTAGTTCCCCGTGTGTGTACCTGTAGAGTACTTTAGTTCCCCGTGTGTACCTGTAGAATACTTTAGTTCCCTGTGTGTGTACCTGTAGAGTACTTTAGTTCCCCGTGTGTGTACCTGTAGAGTACTTTAGTTCCCCGTGTGTACCTGTAGAATACTTTAGTTCCCCGTGTGTGTACCTGTAGAGTACTTTAGTTCCCCGTGTGTGTACCTGTAGAGTACTTTAGTTCCCCGTGTGTACCTGTAGAGTACTTTAGTTCCCCGTGTGTGTACCTGTAGAGTACTTTAGTTCCCCGTGTGTACCTGTAGAGTACTTTAGTTCCCCGTGTGTGTACCTGTAGAGTACTTTAGTTCCCCGTGTGTACCTGTAGAGTACTTTAGTTCCCCGTGTGTGTACCTGTAGTACGTGAGGACGTTTTCATCGTGGGCGTTCCCCTGCCGGGCCTCCTGAGCCAGCTGTCTGATTCCTTTCTCTTGTCTCTCGTTGGTCTTGTCCGTCCACACCAACCACACCTGCACCGAGACACCGGGACACAGAGACACAGGACACAGAGACACCGGGACACAGAGACACCGGGACACAGAGGCACCAGGACACAGAGCCACAGAGACACATAGACACCAGGACACAGAGACACCGGGACACAGGGACACAGGGACACAGAGACACCAGGACACAGAGACACCGGGACACAGAGACACCAGGACACAGAGACACCAGGACACAGAGACATCGGGACACAGAGACACCGGGACACAGAGACACCAGGACACAGAGACACCAGGACACAGAGACATCGGGACACAGAGACACAGGGACACAGAGACACCAGGACACAGAGACACCGGGACACAGAGACACCGGGACACAGAGACACAGAAACACCGGGACACAGAGACACCGGGACACAGAGACACAACAAAACCTCAACGCTGAACCCTTGGGACTAGTAATATAATACCACGCATACTCCATCTTTTTAGAAAACTGTACGGTGTAGACCTGCTCTATCTGTAGATTATAGAGTGGTCTAGACCTGTTCTATCTGTAAATTATAGAGCGGTCTAGACCTGCTCTATCTGTAAATTATAGAGCGGTCTAGACCTGCTCTATCTGTAAATTAGGTCAGACCTAGAGAGGTCTAGACCTGCTCTATCTGTAAATTATAGAGAGGTCTAGACCTGCTCTATCTGTAAATTATAGACCTGCTCTATCGGTCTAGACCTGCTCTATCTGTAAATTATAGAGTGGTCTAGACCTGCTCTATCTGTAAATTATATAGAGAGGTCTAGACCTGCTCTATCTGTAAATTATAGTGACGTCTAGACCTGCTCTATCTGTAAATTATAGAGTGGTCTAGACCTGCTCTATCTGTAAATTATAGAGTGGTCTAGACCTGCTCTATCTGTAAATTATAGAGAGGTCTAGACCTGCTCTATCTGTAAATTATAGTGACGTCTAGACCTGCTCTATCTGTAAATTATAGTGACGTCTAGACCTGCTCTATCTGTAAATTATAGAGTGGTGTAGACCTGCTCTATCTGTAAATTATAGAGCGGTCTAGACCTGTCTAGACCTGCTCTATCTGTAAA
>CM049377.1:32219074-32221574 GCA_026937815.1 Etheostoma perlongum | reverse complement strand
ATAAATATTATATCAATATGTTCACAAAGGCCTTCTGGTGCCCACGAGAACCTTATTTTATTGATAGCTAGTATCCCTTTGATGATATGATCATTTGTTTGAGAGCTTGTTCAGTGTCTGAACAGCTGGTGACAGCAGGTGCCAGGTGCATCGTTAACTGATTACAGATCAAAGAGATGACATCACAGAGATGAAAGGCTTCCTATTGGTCCTTAGTAACCAGGCAACCATACTCTGTATGTCTGTCTGTCGACATCTGTCTCCCTCTCTCTCAGACACACACACAGACAGACACACACACACGTCCTAACGTCTTAAATAGGTTTTAAAAAGTTTTATCTCTGGAGGGTTAAGACACTTATTATTTTTATTAAGTTTTATTGATATTCGCATGTGCACCAAGTAGGAGGCACACTGATAAAATTTCTGCAGAATTTTCTAGTTATTATTATTATTATTTTTCTCTCGTCCATATCCTTAAACCAGTCATCAACCATCTGAGTCAGGGCAGTGGCTGTTGAGTGTTTTCCTCTGTATGCATGCTGAAAAACTGGAATTAAATTATTATTCAAAAAATAAAACTGAATCTGTTCATAAACAATTCTTTCCATTATTTTACTGAGAATTGGTAATAAGCTTATTGGTCTACTGTTTGATCCAGAGAAAGGCATTTTCTTATTCTTTGGTATTGGCACAACTTGACATATCTTCCATACTTGCAGACATATATTTTCCATAAAACACATATTAATTATATGAGCAATAGTAGGAGCAATGATTGAAACTATTGGCTTAATCAATTAAATTTATATTTTATATATAGTCCACACCAGGTGGTTTGTTTTTATAATTCATCTTTAGAGACACTGACACTCTGAAAGTTAAAGCTACATGTTTTACCTTCCATCATCTTATTTATCAATGTTTTTGACAAATCCATGTTGTGTATCTGTGTAGAATTTTTAACATTATTTATTTTATTTATGAAATAATCATTGAGACAATTTGCTATATCATTTGGTTTAGTAAGAAAATCACCTTCATTTTCTAAATAAGCTGGAGTTGATTTTTGTAGAAATACCTCATTTTGTGTGTCTGTGTGTGTGTGTGTGTGTGTGTGTGTGTGTGTGTCTCTGTGTGTGTGTGTGTGTGTGTATCTCTGTGTGTGTGTATCTGTGTGTGTGTGTGTGTGTGTCTGTGTGTGTGTGTGTGTCTGTGTGTGTGTGTTTGTGTGTGTGTGTGTGTCTCTGTGTGTGTGTGTGTGTGTGTGTGTGTGTGTGTGTGTGTGTGTGTGTGTGTCTCTGTGTGTGTGTGTGTGTGTGTGTATCTGTGTGTGTGTGTATCTGTGTGTGTGTGTGTCTGTGTGTGTGTGTGTGTCTGTGTGTGTGTGTTTTGTGTGTGTGTGTCTCTGTGTGTGTGTGTGTGTGTGTGTGTGTGTGTGTGTGTGTGTGTGTGTGTGTGTGTGTCTCTCTGTGTGTGTGTGTGTGTGTGTGTATCTGTGTGTGTGTGTATCTGTGTGTGTGTGTGTGTGTGTGTCTGTGTGTGTGTGTGTGTCTGTGTGTGTGTGTTTGTGTGTGTGTGTGTCTCTGTGTGTGTGTGTGTGTGTGTGTGTGTGTGTACCTGTGTGTGTGTGTATCTGTGTGTGTGTGTGTGTGTGTCTCTGTGTGTGTGTGTGTTGTGTGTGTGTGTGTCTCTGTGTGTGTGTGTGTGTGTACCTGTGTGTGTGTGTATCTGTGTTTGTGTGTGTGTGTGTCTCTGTGTGTGTGTGTGTATCTGTGTGTGTGTGTATCTGTGTGTGTGTGTGTGTGTGTCTGTGTGTGTGTGTGTGTGTATCTGTGTGTGTGTGTGTGTATCTGTGTGTGTGTCTCTGAGTGTGTGTGTGTGTGTATGTGTGTATGAGTGTGTGTGTGTTTGTGTGTGTGTGTCTCTGTGTGTGTGTGTGTGTGTACCTGTTTGAGGATGTTCTGCTCTCTCATCAGCTTCTGTCTCTCCCGGTTGGCCTTCGTCATGGTAACGTCCAGGACGGCCTGGCCGCTGTTGAGGACGTCCGCCACGAAGAAGACGACGTCCTCCAGCAGCTTGATGGCAAACCTAAACAACAACAACACACACAACAACAATAACACACAACACACAACAATAACACAACAACAACACACAACACACAACAACACACACAACACACAACAATAACACAACAACACACAACAATAACGCACAACACACAACAACACACAACAAAACAACACACAACAACACAACAACACACAACAATAACACACAACAACACACAACATACAACAACACACAACAACAACACAACAACACACAACAACACAACAACACACAACACTCAATGTTATCCTGCCTGTGTGTGTGTGTGTGTGTGTGTGTGTGTGTGTCTGTGTGTGTGTGTGTGTGTGTGTGTGTGTGTGTGTGTGTGTGTGTGTCTGTGTGTGTCTGTGTGTGTGTGTGTGTGTGTGTGCATGTGTCTGTGTCT
>CM049377.1:32206574-32211574 GCA_026937815.1 Etheostoma perlongum | reverse complement strand
TATGGTCTGATGGGAGGAGGTTAACATGCTCTATGGTCTGATAGGAGGAGGGTAACATGCTCTATGGGCTGATAGGAGGAGGTCAACATGCTCTATGGTCTGATAGGAGGAGGAGGTTAACATGCTCTATGGTCTGAGGGAGGAGGTTAACATGCTCTATGGTCTGATAGGAAGAGGGTAACATGCTCTATGGTCTGATAGGAGAAGGTTAACATGCTCTATGGTCTGATAGGAGGAGGGTAACATGCTCTATGGTCTGATAGGAGGTTAACATGCTCTATGGTCTGATAGGAGGAGGTTAACATGCTCTATGGTCTGATAGGAGGAGGGTAACATGCTCTATGGTCTGATAGGAGGAGGGTAACATGCTCTATGGTCTGATAGGAGGAGGTTAACATGCTCTATGGTCTGATAGGAGGAGGTTAACATGCTCTATGGTCTGATAGGAGGAGGGTAACATGCTCTATGGTCTGATAGGAGGAGGTTAACATGCTCTATGGTCTGATAGGAGGAGGTCAACATGCTCTATGGTCTGATAGGAGGGCAACATGCTCTATGGGCTGATAGGAGGAAGTCAACATGCTCTATGGTCTGATATGAGGGGGTTAACATGCTCTATGGTCTGATAGAAGGAGGTTAACATGCTCTATGGTCTGATATGAGGGGGTTAACATGCTCTATGGTCTGATAGAAGGAGGTTAACATGCTCTATGTTCTGATAGGAGGAGGTTAACATGCTCTATGTTCTGATAGGAGGAGGTTAACATGCTCTATGTTCTGATAGGAGGAGGTTAACATGCTCTATGGTCTGATAGGAGGAGGGTAACATGCTCTATGGTCTGATAGGAGGAGGGTAACATGCTCTATGGTCTGATAGGAGGAGGGTAACATGCTCTATGGTCTGATAGGAGGAGGGTAACATGCTCTATGGTCTGATATTTCTATGGGCTGATAGGAGGAGGGTAACATGCTCTATGGTCTGATAGGGAGGAGGGTAACATGCTCTATGGTCTGATAGGAGGAGGGTAACATGCTCTATGGTCTGATAGGAGGAGGGTAACATGCTCTATGGTCTGATAGGGAGGAGGTTAACATGCTCTATGGTCTGATACAGGAGGAGGGTAACATGCTCTATGGTCTGATAGGAGGAGGTTAACATGCTCTATGGTCTGATAGGAGGAGGTTAACATGCTCTATGGTCTGATAGGAGGAGGTTAACATGCTCTATGGTCTGATAGGAGGAGGTTAACATGCTCTATGGTCTGATAGGAGGAGGTTAACATGCTCTATGGTCTGATAGGAGAAAGTCTGTCTATCATCATCGCACTCGGAGAAAACTGGAATGTTTCATCCGTCTCGCGTTTCAATCGTCCCGGCTCTCCCCTACAGTATACAGGCTACATACATTTCATACAGTGTATATATATACACTGTATGCACTGTATGAAATGTATGTAGCCTACAATATGTACTGTATATACTATGTACAGTATATACAATATGTAGTATATGTGCAGTACTTACTCCTTTGAGTACTTCCTCACGGTGGTCGCTGAACATCATGAACAGGTTGATCTTCCAGCTTGTGTTGCAGTTCACAGAGTTCACCTGCAGGGGGAGAAGAGAGTCATACACAGAGAGACAGGCAGAGAGACAGTGAGACAGACAGGCAGAGAGACAGGCAGGCAGACAGAGAGACAGGCAGAGAGACAGAGAGGCAGGCAGGCAGAGAGACAGGCAGAGAGACAGAGAGGCAGGCAGGCAGAGAGACAGAAAGACAGGCAGAGAGACAGAGAGGCAGGCAGGCAGAGAGACAGAGAGACAGGCAGGCAGACAGAGAGACAGACAGACATATGGGAAAAGAATTCACTGAGTGTTGTTTTCAGGAGATTATTTCATCAGGACTAACCCTTGAGATGTAGCATCTGTGTGTGTGTGTGTGTGTGTGTGTGTGTGTGTGTGTGTGTGTATATGTGTGTGTGTGTGTGTGTGTATATATATTATGTGTGTGTGTGTGTGTGTGTATATAGTATGTGTGTGTGTGTGTGTGTGTGTATATAGTATGTGTGTGTGTGTGTGTGTGTGTGTGTGTGTGTGTGTGTGTGTGTGTGTGTGTGTGTGTCTCACCTCCTTGCAGCCTGGATGGTCGGTCAGTTCGTAGTTGGAGGCGTGGAGCGGCTGCCCGGCGTTCACCGGGTTCAGGATCACTTTGTCTCCCACCACCACCTGCAGCACAAGTACAAATACACAGTATATACACACACACACACATACATATATATATATATATCCCACCAGCACCACCTGCAACACAAATACATATACATACAGTAGTATATACACAACCACACATATATATATATATATATATATATATATATATATATATATATATATATATATATATATATATAAAGTGAGGAAAATAAGTATTTGAACACGCTGCTATTTTGCAAGTTCTCCCACTTAGAAATCATGGAGGGGTCTGAAATTGTCCTCGTAGGTGCATGTCCACTGTGAGAGACATAATCTAAAAAAAACATCCAGAAATCACAATGTATGATTTTTTAACTATTTATTTGTATGATACAGCTGCAAATAAGTATTTGAACACCTGTCTATCAGCTAGAATTCTGACCCTCAAAGACCTGTTAGTCTGTCAAAATGTCAAAAATGTCCACCTCCACTCCATTTATTATCCTCAATTAGATGCACCTTTGAGGTCGTTAGCTGCATAAAGACACCTGTCCACCCCATACAATCAGTAAGAATCAACTACTAACATGGCCAAGACCAAAGAGCTGTCCAAAGACACTAGAGACTAAATTGTCCACCTCCACAAGGCTGGAAAGGGCTACGGGGACATGTCCAAGCAGCTTGGTGAAAAAAGGTCCACTGTTGGAGCAATCATTAGAAAATGGAAGAAGCTAAACATGACTGTCAATCTCCCTCGGACTGGGGCTCCATGCAAGATCTCACCTCGTGGGGTCTCAATGATCCTAAGAAAGGTGAGAAATCAGCCCAGAACTACACGGGAGGAGCTGGTCCATGACCTGAAAAGAGCTGGGACCACCGTTTCCAAGGTTACTGTTGGTAATACACTAAGACGTCATGGTTTGAAATCATGCATGGCACGGAAGGGCTTAAACCAGCACATGTCAAGGCCGTCTTAAACCAATGACCATTTGGATGACCATTTGGATGATCCAGAGGGGATGGGAGAAAGTCATGTGGTCAGATGAGACCAAAATAGAACTTTTTGGTCATAATTCCACTAACCGTGTTTGGAGGAAGAAGAATGATGAGGACCATCCCAAGAACACCATCCCTACTGTGAAGCATGGGGGGGGTAGCATCATGTTTTGGGGGGTTTTTCTGCACATGGGACAGGGGGACTGCACTGTATTAAGGAGAGGAGGACCGGGGCCATGTATTGGGAGATTTTGGGGAACAACCTCCTTCCCTCAGTTAGAGCATTGAAGATGGGTCGAGGCTGGGTCTTCCAACATGACAATGACCCGAAGCACACAGCCAGGAGAACCAAGGAGGGGCTCTGGAAGAAGCAGATCAAGGTTCTGGGGGGGCCTAGCCAGTCTCCAGACCTAAACCCAATAGAGAATCTTTGGAGGGAGCTCAAACTCCGTGTTTCTGAGCGACAGCCCAGAAACCTGACTGATCTAGAGAAGATCTGTGTGGAGGAGTGGGCCAAAATCCCTTCTGCAGTGTGTCAAACCTGGTGAAGAACTACAGGAAACGTTTGACCTCTGGAACTGCAAACAAAGGCTACTGGACCAAATATTAACATTGATCTTCTCAGGTGTTCAAATACTTATTTTCCTCACTGTATATATATATCCCACCACCACCTGCAACACAAATAAATATACATAGTATACAGTATATATATAGTAGTAGTATGTGTGTAGTATGTACCACCTGCAACACATATTATATATTATACATACATACATACATACATACATACATATATATATATATATATATATATATATATATATATATATATATATATATATATATATATATATATATATATATATATGGTGTGTGCAATATGATGTGTATTTCCTTAGCCAGATGTGTGTAGTATGATGTGTGTAGTGTTTGTGTAGTATGTGTGTAGTGTATATGTAGCGTGTGTAGTATGTGTGCAGTGTATGTGTACTATGTGTGTAGTGTGTGTATTACGTTGTCCCCGTTAGCGCGTAGCTTCCAGAACGGCTGGATGAAGAGCCAGGAGCCCTCGTTGCCCGTGACGTCCAGAGTTACCCGCATGGCGTTCTTCTCCAGCAGCGCCGGCAGCCGCTTGTTCACCGTCAGGTACTTATTACTCTTCATATGGAGCAGCTGCAAATACCACAAGTACTTATTACTCTTCATATGGAGCAGCTGCAAATACCACAAGTACTTATTACTCTTCATATGGAGCAGCTGCAAATACCACAAGTACTTATTACTCTTCATATGGAGCAGCTGCAAATACCACAAGTACTTATCACTCTTCATATGGAGCAGCTGCAAATACCACAAGTACTTATTACTCTTCATATGGAGCAGCTGCAAATACCACAAGTACTTATTACTCTTCATATGGAGCAGCTGCAAATACAACAAGTACTTATTACTCTTCATATGGAGCAGCTGCAAATACCACAAGTACTTATCACTCTTCATATGGAGCAGCTGCAAATACCACAAGTACTTATTACTCTTCATATGGAGCAGCATGGGGGATAGCATGTTGTTAGAATGGTGGCTAACACCATGTTGTTAGCATGGGGGATAGCATGTTGTTAGCATGGTGGCTAACACCATGTTGTTAGCATGGTGGCTAACACCATGTTGTTAGCATGGGGGATAGCACCATGTTGTTAGCATGGTGGCTAACACCATGTTGTTAGCATGGTGGCTAACACCATGTTGTTAGCATGGTGGCTAACACCATGTTGTTAGCATGGTGGCTAACACCATGTTGTTAG
>CM049377.1:32179074-32186574 GCA_026937815.1 Etheostoma perlongum | reverse complement strand
GGGCAGAATGCTGTCGGGTCTCTGGGACTCGGGGCAGAATGCTGTCGGGTCTCTGGGACCCGGGGCCTCGGCTGTCGGGTCTCTGGGACCCGGGGCAGAATGCTGTCGGGTCTCTGGGACCCGCGGCCTCGGCTGTCGGGTCTCTGGGACCCGGGGCAGGATGCTGTCGGGTCTCTGGGACCCGGGGCAGAATGCTGTCGGGTCTCTGGGACCCGGGGCAGAATGCTGTCGGGTCTCTGGGACTCGGGGCAGAATGCTGTCGGGTCTCTGGGACCCGGGGCCTCGGCTGTCGGGTCTCTGGGACCCGGGGCAGAATGCTGTCGGGTCTCTGGGACCCGCGGCCTCGGCTGTCGGGTCTCTGGGACCGGGGCAGGATGCTGTCGGGTCTCTGGGACCCGGGGCAGAATGCTGTCGGGTTTCTGGGACCCGGGGCCTCGGCTGTCGGGTCTCTGGGACCCGGGGCACAATGCTGTCGGGTCTCTGAGACCCGGGGCACAATGCTGTCGGGTCTCTGAGACCCGGGGAAGAATGCTGTCGGGTCTCTGGGACCCGGGGCACAATGCTGTTGGGTCTCTGGGACCCGGGGCAGAATGCTGTCGGGTCTCTGGGACCCGGGGCACAATGCTGTTGGGTCTCTGGGACCCGGGGCAGAATGCTGTCGGGTCTCTGAGACCCGGGGCAGAATGCTGTCGGGTCTCTGGGACCCGGGTCCTCGGCTGTCGGGTCTCCGGGACCCGGGGTAGGATGCTGTCGGGTCTCTGGGACCCGGGGCAGAATGCTGTCGGGTCTCTGGGACCCGGGTCCTCGGCTGTCGGGTCTCTGGGACTCGGGGCCTCGGCTATTTTTTAAAAGTATTTCATTCATTTGTATGATTGCCGTTATTGTTTAGTTAAAAAAATATATAGGCTATATATTAAAAGTATTTTATTAATTAGCATGATAGTTGACGCAGGCTTATTTTATTCCAGACATTTATCTTGTCAACACGACCATAACATCCAGAAATCAGTAACTATGTGTATGTAAACTGTAACTTTAACAGTTTTTAACGGTTTTCAATTGATTTCAACAAATGTGGTCACGAATTTACCCGTCTGGAAAATTAATCGCGATTTCGTGTTTTTGACCCTCTGAATTTACCGTTGGACACACCTCGGCATGAGACGGGACGGATGACATGGGACGCTCCAGGCTGCAGCCATATACTCTTGTGCTGGGGAGGACCGGAGCAACAGCCCCCCCGCTGGGGAGGACTGACCGGTGGGATTAAAGAACTTGTTAAATATTATTGAGGTAAACAGTTTCCTACACTAACAGGAACACTATGGACCCACAACAACAACACAACAACAACAACACAACAACTACACAACAACAACAACAACAACACAACAACAACATAACAACACAACAACAACAACACAACAACAACAACATAACAACACAACAACAACACAACAACAACAACAACACAACAACAACAACATAACAACACAACAACAACATAACAACACAACAACAACACAACAACAACACAACAACAACAACATAACAACACAACAACAACATAACAACACAACAACACAACAACAACAACAACACAACAACACATCACAACAACACAACAACAACAACAACATAACAACAACAACAACAACAACACAACAACACAACAGCAACAACACACCTGCTCATCAGATACACACACACACCGATGGTGCAGCATCGGGGCATCTCGGGGTGCAGTCCCTTGCCCAAGGGCACCTGGACATGGGACTGCAGGGCCAGGGATTGAACCCCCAACCTTCTGCTTGGCCCTACTCTGAGCCCAGCCTCTGTCTCTGGTCCTGCTGCCTGGTTCTGCCTCTGAACTTCAACCTTGTTGCTGAATTAACTGGACTCTTCTTCTTCTTATTCTGAGTCTGATGTTATGGCTCTCGGTTCCCTTTGTCGTCATTTTTCAAGGTGCAGGGTGAAACCTCTTAGTTAGGGGTTGGGGGGCCGATGGTGAGGGGGGGGGGGGGGGGGGTGGAGGGGGGGAGGGGGGTTACAGAATGTATGTCTCATTGACAGAAATGGGACTTGAACCTCCGTCTCCTGGGGAAAAGCCCTGGTGTCATCTCTGGTTCTCAGTGAAACCACCAGGGGGCAGCAGAACAGAGAGAGTGGCTAGGGGTGTGTGTGTGAGAGTGTGTGAGAGTGTGTGTGTGTGTGTGTGAGTGTGTGTGTGTGTGTGTGTGTGTGTGTGTGAGTGTGTGTGTGTGTGTGTGTCAGAGTGTGTGTGTGTGTGTGTCAGAGTGTGTGTGTGTGTCAGAGTGTGTGTGTGTGAGAGTGTGTGTGTGTGTGTCAGAGTGTGTGTGTGTGTCAGAGTGTGTGTGTGTGAGAGTGTGTGTGTGTGTCAGAGTGTGTGTGTGTGTGTGTGTGTGTGTGTGTGTGTGTGTGAGAAAAACAGAGAGAGAGCAAAAGAAAGTACGCCTGATTGTGCAGACAAATGTGTGTATTTGCATGTGTGCCAACATTGTTTGAATGGTTCTGTGTGTGTGCGTGTGCATGTGTGTGTGTGTGCATGTTTGTGTGTGTGCGTGTGCATGTGTGTGTGTGTGCGTGTGCATGTGTGTGTGTGTGTGTGCATGTTTGTGTGTGTGCGTGTGCATGTGTGTGTGTGTGTGTGTGTGTCCTGACAAAGGCTCCATCCAGCCGTGTGGCAGAGGGCTGCTGGTTCCCAGAGACCCTCAGAGCTCCAGGACTCCCAGTCTCTCTGCCGCCTGCAGCCCAGAAACAGCAGCCCCGACACGGACGCACGGCCTCGCCCGCTCCCCTCCTCCTCTGGAGCTCCAACGCCTCCACGCTCGGGCTACTGATGGACAGAAGGACCACAGCTCAGTTTTAAAGTGGGAGACGTGGGAGTTTAATAAAGAGGAACCACCTTCATCTGTCTGGACTACAATCCATCATTGAATCAAAACCTTTTCCTGGGATTGTGGACTTTTCGGAGGACTTCACAGAGGACCCGTGACCTGCCGATCGGGAGGCTTCGGAGACGCCATCAGATCGGTTTGTCCTTCCTGAACATCGGGACTTCTTCTTGGAAACGTTGCTGGTATCTGTGAAGCGGATCCCTCTCGTGTGCTCTGAATATTAAGAATTCAAAAAGGGAAATCTGAAGATCATCTGTTTAGATCCGGCATCATGTCTCCGTGTGTCGCCGCGTGTTTCTGTCTGTGTCTGCTGCTGCCGACGGACGCAACGAGCGTCGGTCGGCACGCCGCCGCCGCCGCCGCCGAACCCTCCCCGCTCGCCAAAAACCTGGAACCCGTTTGGATCCCGAAGCCTCTGGGCGCCGGGCACGCCCCGCTGCCGGAGATGCTGGACCTGGACGCGGAGTCGACGCCCCGCCGGCGCCTGGCCCGCGGCGCCGACGACGACGAGCAGCAGTCCACCTTCAGCCAGTCCTTCGAGAACGACTCGGTGACGACGACGCGGGCCACCGAGTTCGCCAACGGCACCAAGGTGGGCGCGGCGGACGGCGGCGTCGGAGGGAACGCGTCCCCGGGCCTCTTCAACCCGTTCTACCCGCTGGAGGAGGGCTCGTACGCGGCCTACGCCGTGCTGTTCCTCGGCGGCCTGGTGCTGGCGGTGGGCGTGGTGGGCAACATGGCGCTCATGTGCATCGTCTGGAACAACTACTACATGCGCTCGGCCTGGAACTACCTGCTGGCCAGCATGGCCTTCTGGGACTTCCTGGTGCTGGTGCTCTGCCTCCCCGTGGTCGTCCTCAACCAGCTCTCCCATAGGAGGATCCTCGGTGACATCACCTGCCGCATGGTGCCGTATATGGAGGTGGGTGGAGCCACAGAAACCGCACGACAATGAGACACAAAATGTCAAAAAATGAGAAAGAAATGGCGATAAAATGTAGAAAAAAGTAACAAATGAACAAGAGACACAAAATATTGTATATATACATATATATACATATATATGTATATATATATTTATATATAAAATATATATACTGTATAGTTTTGACTAAACCCCAAACTGCCCCAGTGGAGCCTGAAGTTGAGGCCCCGTTGCCGTGGTGATGCGTTGCTGTGTCTGCTGGAACGTCCTGCTGCTGCTTTCATGGGGGGTGAAAGTGTGTTTGTATGATTTGTAAAACGAGAGTCTCTGGTTCTCCAGTAGAACCTCATATCTCATCAACATCCTGGTATTTGGATAAAAGAGACTTCAGATACAGTATTAGGGACCACTAAGGTCTATATAACGAGACTTCAGATACAGTATTAGGGACCACTAAGGTCTATATAAAGAGACTTCAGATACAGTATTAGGGAACCACTAAGGTCTATATAAAGAGACTTCAGATACAGTATTAGGGACCACTAAGGTCTATATATAAAGGACTAAGGTTCAGATACAGTACAGTATTAGGGGACCACTAAGGTCTATATAAAGAGACTTCAGATACAGTATTAGGGACCACTAAGGTCTATAGGACATGCAGCAATGGGACGAAGGTTGGAGTCAAACCGGGGCCCGCTGGATCAGGGAGTAGACCTCTACAGTCCCTGACAAAAGTCTTGTCGCTTGTGTACAAATTGACCTTAAGTGCCGCTGAAATATATTTCTAATCCAGATTTATTTACATGAACCGTCTCATTTTAATCCCAACAGCTGTTGTAATAATGCTTCAGTGCAGAAAGTTTTCTAATGTTCACAGCTTGGTAAAGCCTCAGGTGTGTCTAAAAACCACCCCAGTACACTAGACCTTCACATCAACTGCAACTAGACCTCTGCAAACATGCCTAAGATTCACCCTGAGACTAAAGGTTTGATTAGCAAGAGGCTGAAGACCAGATCCACCGCTGATGTGGCAGACACCTTCAATGTGTCTCAGCGTCAAGTACAGAGGATTAAAAAAAACATTTGAAGACACTGGAGACGTTTTTGACAAGCCCAGGTCAGGCAGACCCGCGAGACAACTGCTCGAGAGGACCGTTTGTTGGCTCAAAAATCCAAGGCCAGCCCATTTTCCACTGCAGCAGAGCTCCACGAGACCTGGTCCCCTGAAGTCGCTGTGTCAACCAGAACAGTTTGTCAGATTCTGTCTCGAAATGGCCTCCATGCTCGAATCAGTGCCCAGAAGCCAGGACTAAACAAAAGACAATGGAAAACCATGTGGCGTTTGCCAAGACCCACAGCCTGCTACAAGGATGGACGCTGGAAAAGTGGATTTTTCAGTTGAGTTACACCACAGGAGACCTACTGGAGCCCGCATGAATCCAAGATTCACCCAGAAAACAGTGAAGTTCCTGGTCTGGGGTTACATCCAGTATGGGGGTGTGCGAGAGATCTGCAGGGTGGAAGGCAACATCAATAGTCTCAAATACCAAGAACTCTTAGCTACCTCTTATATTCCCAACCATAAAAAGAGGCCAAATCATGCAGCAGGATGGTGCTCCATCGCATACGTCCATGTCGACTTCAAAGTTCCTCAAGGCGAAGAAGATCAAGATGGTCCAGGATTGGCCAGCCCAGTCACCTGACATGGACACCATGGAGCATACGTGGGGTAGGATGAAAGAGGAAGCATGGAGGACTGATGAACTCTGGGAGGCATGGAGGACTGATGAACTCTGGGAGGCATGGAGAACTGATGAACTCTGGGAGGCATGCAAGACTATTCCTGATGACTTCATCAGTACATGGTATGAATCCTTCCAAACTGCATGGATGCAGACCTCCAAGCTCATGGAAGTCATACGAGATATTAAATGTGGATCTCACAGCACCACTATTTAATTTGCTGACATATTTTAGTATTTGCAGTAAATTTGTTCAATTTCTGTATAGGCGACAAAACTTTTGTCTTGCCAAAATTTGACCTTTCTGTCTTGTTTGAATGATAAATCTTATTTCAGTGAAACTAATTTATTTCAGTGCATTGAACATCATTTGGGAGGTTTTAGCTGTTTCTTACACTGATTGATTAATTAAAGTCAGGTTAATAGCAGCTGTTTCTACAAAATAGATAAGCGACAAGACTTTTGTCAGGGACTGTATATATGGCCGCCGCTCTACCAACGGAGCTACCCGGGCGCCCCCAGCTTTTGATTCTTAATTTCTAACCAAAGATCTTCTACTTATATATTATACTACACACAGTACACACACACACACGGGGGGTATGATGCCTTGCTCAAGAGGTGACCCGGCATCTCTCCAGCCACCAGTCCACACACTGTTCTCTGATCCGTACTTGAACCGGCGACCCTCCCTATGGACTGAGCCAACTTGAACATATTCAAATATTCATCCATCCATCCATCTTCATCCGCTTATCCGGAGTCGGGTCTCGGGGGCAGCAGCTCCAGTAGGGGACCCAAAACTTCCCTTTCCCGAGCCACATCAACCAGCTCCGACTGGGGGATCCCGAGGCGTTCCGAGGGCCAGGTTGGAGATATAATCTCTCCACCTAGTCCTGGGTCTTCCCCGAGGCCTCCTCCCAGCTAGACGTGCCTGGACCACCTCCCTAGGGACCCCCCCTAGGAGACATCCTTACCAGATGCCCGAACCACCTCAACTGGCTCCTATCGACGTGAAGGAACAGCAGCTCTACTCCGAGCTCCTCTCGGATGACTGAGCTTCTCACCCTATCTCTAAAGGAGACGCCAGCCACCCTCCTGAGGAAGCCAGCCCCCCTCCTGAGGAAACCCATTTCGGCCGCTTGTACCCTGGATCTGGTTCTTTGGGTCATGACCCAGCCTTCATGACCATAGGTGAGGGTAGGAACAAAAATTGCCCGGTAGATCGAGAGCTTTGCCTTCTGGCTCAGCTCTCTTTTTGTCACAACGGTGCGATAAACAGAATGTAATACCGCACCGCTGCTCCGATTCTCCGACCAATCTCACGCTCCATGGTCCCCTCACTCGTGAACAAGACCCCAAGGTACTTAAACTCCTTCACTTGGGGTAAGGACTCACTCCCTACCTGAAGAAAGCACTCCATCGGTTTCCTGCTGAGAACCATGGCCTCAGATTTAGAGGTGCTGATCCTCATCCCAGCCGCTTCACACTCGGCGGCGAACCGATCCAGTGAGTGCTGAAGGTCACAGACCGATGACGCCATCAGGACCACATCATCTGCAAAAAGCAGCGATGAGATCCAGAGCCCACCAAACTGCAACCCTTCCCCGCCCCGACTACGCCTCGATATCCTGTCCATAAATATTACAAACAGGATTGGTGACAAAGCGCAGCCCTGGCGGAGGCCAACCCTCACCTGGAACGAGTCCGACTTACTGCCGAGAACCCGGACACAGCTCTCGCTTTGGTCATACAGAGATTGGACGGCCCTGAGAAGGGACCCCCTCACCCCATACTCCCGCCGCACCTCCCACAGTATCTCCCGGGGAACCCGGTCATACGCCTTCTCCACATCCACAAAACACATGCAGACTGGTTGGGCATACTCCCAGGCCCCCTCCAAGAGAGTGAA
>CM049377.1:32171574-32174074 GCA_026937815.1 Etheostoma perlongum | reverse complement strand
CCACCAGACTCCATGTAAATAAATAACTTTCACGTGTATAGAGCAGCATTTTCCATGTAAATAATCACTACTTTTAGCGTGTATAGAGCAGCATATCTCCACCAGACTCCATGTAAATAATCACTACTTTTAGCATGTATAGAGCAGCATATCTCCACCAGACTCCATGTAAATAATCAATACTTTTAGCGTGTATAGAGCAGCATATCTCCACCAGACTCCATGTAAATAATCACTACTTTTAGCGTGTATAGAGCAGCATATCTCCACCAGACTCCATGTAAATAATCAATACTTTTAGCGTGTATAGAGCAGCATATCTCCACCAGACTCCATGTAAATAATCACTACTTTTAGCGTGTATAGAGCTACTTAAACAACAGACAGATCCTGACCTTTATGTGTCTGGGTTTCAGACTCTGGGCCAGGCCTTCATGGACTGCTGCTGCTGCTGCTGTCAGGAGTGTCAGCCAACCGCGGCTCACGGCTCGCCAGGCTCCGCCCACATCAAACTGAAGGCCGCCAACGAGACGTCCATCTTCTTTGACAAGGCTAAAGACTCGTCGGCCATCTTGGCGATCTCCAGCTAGACCCGCCAGTCCCTCTTTAACCACCAATCCCTCCTCTTCCTCCTCTCCTCCTCTTCCTCCTCCATACATCATCACTCCTCCTCTTCCTCTTCCATACATCATCACTCCTCCTCTTCCTCATCTTCCTCCTCTTCCTCTTCCAGACATCATCACTCCTCCTCTTCCTCCATTCCTCTTCCTCCTCTCTTCCTCTTCCTCCTCCATACATCACTCCTCCTCTACCTCCTCTTCCTCCTCCATACACATGTTCCACCAGTACAACTTATTTAGCAGCGGCACCGTGGCTCCGTCCGGAGCTTAGCCCCGCCCACCATGATTCTGATTGGTCTAAAGAGATGAAACCAGAGCAGGTTGTTCTCCATCCAGGACTAGTCAGACCTTCCTCTGCAGAGCTGCGGAGGAAGGTCTGTTGGCATGTTAGCGTGCTAGCATGTTAGGATGTTAGCGTGCTAGCGTGTTAGCGTGCTAGCGTGTGTGCCCTGGTTAACGCCTCACTCTCCTCTCTCCAACATTTCTCATCTTTCCTTTACATCTTTTCATCTCTTCTACCCCCCCCCCCCTCCATGGACACAGTGCCCCCCTGCAGCTTCCTGTCTGTGCAGGAAGTGATGTAATGTAATCCGTAGTGAGGGTAGAGAAGCTGCCGTGGAGCCGGTTCCGGACTCTTCCCTCGGCGTGTTGCCGTGACGCCGGATCGGACCGCGGCTGCAGGTTGCGTTACCGTGACGACCGTGCAGCTCTCTCTGGACAGGAAGTCACACGGTAGACCAGCGGCTCCCAGACGCTCCCTCCAAGGTCCGCTCCGGGCTCTCGGTCCTCGTTAATTAGCTTAATTAGTTTTAAAAGTGAATCAAGTAATTAATTATTTCAGTCCTTCCAGAAAAGTCCAGAGTTTCTTTGTGATTGTTGCAAAAATCCTTTATTATGCAACACGTTTTCTTATAAAATGCGATGAAATATGAGGGAACTTGCAAAAAATGGAGGAAAAGGATGAGGAGGAGGAAGAGGAGGGTGAGGAAGAGGGGGAGGAGGAAGAGGAGGGGGGATGGGGAGGAAAAGGAAGATGAGGAGGAGGGGGGAGGGGGAGGAGGGGGAGGAAGAGGAGGAAGAACTTGTAAAAGTGCAGTTTGATGAAGAAGAGACTGTTTGTCTCGTCACTTCATAACGTTCCCATGGCAACAGGGAACAGCTGCTCCGGTGTGACGTAAACAACATTTTTCATCTTTTATTCTGAAATCATGCAGCTCCGAGTTATTTGGCTCATTTTCCCGCCAACCCCCCCAAATTTTACACTTTTTTCAACCTTTTTGTCGACTATTGTCGATGTTTTCTCCTCTTTTTGTTACGTTTTAGGAGTTTTTTGAAACTTTCTTTAACTTTAGTCCCTTTTCCGCTTTGTGAGGTCTCCTTCCTCGAGTTCAACATCACAAACTTATCGATTCATAATGAATGGATTTGGGTTCGTTTTTGGACGGGGGTGCAGACCTTGGTCCGGACGGGGGTGCGGACGGGGGTGCAGACCTTGGTCCGGACGGGGGTGCGGACGGGGGTGCGGACGGGGGTGCAGACCTTGGTCCGGACGGGGGTGCGGACGGGGGTGCGGACCTTGGTCCGGATGGGGGTCCGGACGGGGGTGCGGACGGGGGTGCGGACCTTGGTTCGGATGGGGGTCCGGACGGGGGTGCGGATCTTGGTTCGGATGGGGGTCCGGACGGGGGTGCGGACCTTGGTCCGGACGCTGAGAAGCTGCATTAGGAAGTTTTTACGGTTTATTAATATTCACTCAAACAACTAGGAGAGCTAATAACAGAACTAATAACATCTCCATATGAAGACAGGCAGACAGACAGGCAGACAGACAGGCAGACAGACAGGCAGAGAGACAGGCAGAGAGACAGACAGGCAGAGAG
>CM049377.1:32144074-32166574 GCA_026937815.1 Etheostoma perlongum | reverse complement strand
AATAAACATTTAATATTCGGGAGTTAGTCACATGACTGCATTCCATCCGACATGTGAGATCACGTGACCCCCCGGGAGCCAATCAGCAGCTGCGTCAGAAACACTGAACTCATAAAAAAAACAATAAAAAACGATAATATAAAACAAATTAGAAATAAAACGCTTCTTACAGAGAACGTACCGTCAGGTTATAAGTCACATAAACAAGATTATTAACATTATTCTCATTAATATCTTACAAAACAAAAGTCAACAGTGCAAAAAGGGGGGCAATCGGGAGGCAGGGGGACATCCAAAAATAAGGAAAGGAAGGAAGGAAGGAAGGAAGGAAGGAAGGAAGAGAGGAGGACAAGCAGGTTACAACAGACGAGGGGGGGGGGTTCTCAGGATTATAGAAGTAATGGATGGGTGGGCCATGGGGGGGGGAGATCAGGGGGGGGAGAAGAAGAGGATCATGGGAGATCCACACAACAGGCTTTGGCTAACAAAGCTAAGTGTGTGTGTGCACATATGTGTGTCTCTGAGTGTGTGTGTGTGTGTATGTGTGTGTGTGTGTGTGTGTGTGTGTCTCTGTGTGTGTGTGTGTGGCGTATGTATGTGTGTGTGTGTGTGTCTCTGTGTGTGTGTGTGTGTGTATGAGCGTATGTGTGTGTGTGTGTGTGTGTGTGTGTCTCTGTGTGTGTGTGTGTATGAGCGTATGTGTGTGTGTGTGTGTCTGTGTGTGTGTCTCTGTGTGTGTGTGTGTGTATATGAGCGTATGTGTGTGTGTGTGTGTATGAGCGTATGTGTGTGTGTGTGTGTGTGTGTGTGTGTGTATGAGCGTATGTGTGTGTGTGTGTGTATGAGCGTGTGTGTGTGTGTATGAGCGTGTGTGTGTGTGTATGAGCGTATGTGTGTGTGTGTGTGTGTGTGTGTATGAGCGTATGTGTGTGTGTGTGTGTCTCTGTGTGTGTGTGTGTCTCTGTGTGTGTGTGTGTCTCTGTGTGTGTGTGTGTGTGTATGAGCGTGTGTGTGTGTGTCTCTGTGTGTGTGTGTCTCTGTGTGTGTGTGTGTCTCTGTGTGTGTGTGTGTGTGTGCGCACACATGTTCTAAGCACACATCCAGATATTATCCTCCTTTAATAAACCTCATTATCTGAAATCTGAGTTTCTTTTTAACCAAATTACCATAAAATGGATTCTTCTTTGGGGTAAAACAAATAAATAAAAATAAAGTATTACTTTTGAGCCGGGAGGACGACACCAGGCTGTAGAGGCTGGGGGAGGAGCTTAAAGAGGCCGGAGGAGGGGCTTATATTAACTGGGGAGGGGCTTAAAGGGGATGGGGGAGGGGCTTAAAGATGCACCGATACACTTCCTCGTCTTATTAAAGTCCCAACATGTTCTGGTTTTAATCCATGAAGACGCCTTTATAATGAGATCTTATCCTGATTTATATGATAATCTAGATCTGTATCGGGGGGGGGTATGGTCATGTGACAGGCTGCAGGGGGAGGAGCTATATCATCATTTTAGTCCAGATACATTAGAAAATAACTATGAGTAATTTTCCATCCGTCTTTATGCTTAATGTCCACGCTCTCCAGAGGGAAACCAGGGTCACACATTATAGACGACTTAAAATAAAAATTAATAAAACTTAATAAGACTTAAGATCTCCACACAAAGCCGAAAACACTCCACTGATCCCACAGGCCTTCATTATATATATATATATTATATATATATATATATATATATATATATATATATATATATATATATATATATATATATATATTAAACTTCGGGTCCGCCTATTATTATTAATGCTTGTGTGTGTGTGCACTAGAGTTGGGCAATATGCCGACGTCATGGCGATATTATGCCGACATTATTATCCCGACATTATTATGTTGACATTATACCGACATTATGTTGACATTATTATGTTGACATTATTATGTTGACATTAAGCCGTCATCACGCCAACATTATGTCGACATTATGCCGACATTATGTTGATATAATACCGACATTATGTTGACATTATGCCGACATTATACCGACATTATTATGCCAACATTATTATGTTGACATTATACCGACATTATACCGACATTATGTTGACATTATACCGACATTATTATGTTGACATTATACCAACATTATACCGACATTATGTTGACATTATACCGACATTATACCGACATTATGTTGACATTATACCGACATTATAACGTTGACATTATACCAACATTATACCGACATTATGTTGACATTATACCGACATTATTATGCCGACATTATACCGACATTATTATGCTGACATCACACCGACATTATTATACCGACATTATAATGTTGACATTATACCGACATTATGTTGACATTATTATGTTGACATTATTATGTTGACATTAAGCCGTCATCACGCCAACATTATGTCGACATTATGCCGACATTATGTTGATATAATACCGACATTATGTTGACATTATGTTGATATAATACCGACATTATGTTGACATTATGCCGACATTATACCGACATTATTATGCCAACATTATTATGTTGACATTATACCGACATTATTATGTTGACATTATACCGACATTATTATGCCAACATTATTATGTTGACATTATACCGACATTATACCGACATTATGTTGACATTATACCGACATTATTATGTTGACATTATACCAACATTATACCGACATTATGTTGACATTATACCGACATTATAACGTTGACATTATACCAACATTATACCGACATTATGTTGACATTATACCGACATTATTATGTTGACATTATACCGACATTATTATGTTGATATTATACCGACATTATTATGTTGATATTATACCGACATTATTATGTTGACATTATACCGACATTATTATGTTGATATTATACCGACATTATTATGTTGATATTATACCGACATTATTATGTTGACATTATACCGACATTATTATGTTGATATTATACCGACATTATTATGTTGATATTATACCAACATTATTATGTTGATATTATACCGACATTATTATGTTGATATTATACCAACATTATTATGTTGATATTATACCGACATTATTATTTTGACATTATACCGACATTATTATGTTGATATTATACCGACATTATTATGTTGATATTATACCGACATTATTATGTTGATATTATACCAACATTATTATGTTGATATTATACCAACATTATTATTTTGACATTATACCAACATTATTATGTTGATATTATACCAACATTATTATGTTGACATTATGCCAACATTATTATGTTGACATTATACCGACATTATACCGACATTATGTTGATATTATACCGACATTATAACGTTGACATTATACCGACATTATTCCAACATTATTATGTTGACATTATACCGACATTAAGCCGACATCACGCCGACATTAAGCCGACATCACGCCGACATTAAGCCGACATCACGCCGACATTAAGCCGACATCACGCCAACATTATGTCGACATTATACCGACGTTACGCCGACATTATTATGTTGACATTATACCGACATTATTATGTTGACATTATGCCGACATCACGCCAACATTATTATGCCAACATTATGCCGACATCACACCGACATTATGCCGACATTATTATGTTGACATTATGCCGACATCACGCCAACATTATTATGCCAACATTATGCCGACATCACACCGACATTATGCCGACATTATTGTGTTGACATTATACCGACATTAAGCCGACATCACGCCAACATTATGTCGACATTATGTTGACATTATACCGACATTATTATGTTGACATTATACCGACATTATTATGTTGACATTATACCGACATTATGCCGACATTGTTATGCCAACATTATTATGTCGACATTATTATACCGACATTATGTTGACATTATTATGTCAACATTATACCGACATTACGCCGATGTTGTGATATGTGCCTAGATATGATCTTAGACTTTGTATAGTATAAATGATGTATATAGTAAAATGGCGTAGTGTGTTTTCTTGGTTTTAAAGGCTGCATTCCAGTAAAGTGATGTCATTTCCTGTATTACCAGACTGGTGTAGCTGCTATTATCCTCTAGTCATTACATCACATTACTGGTGATTATTCATCATGACTCTCATTGTGTCATATTTGGTGAAAGCACCGATAGGGAGCACTACGATATTGTTGCAGTCCTGATTTGCAGGTATTTGGTGAATAACAGCGTGACATCGCCCAGCCCTAGTGTGCACCATGAGTTCGGTCCTTGACCCGCTAGCTGCAGCCCCGATTCCCGGTCTTGAGTCTTAATTACTTAATTAATTAATTAAGACTGACCGTTGCCTACGTGGGGAACAGGAAGATGATCAGGAGGCTTTGGTCTGGTGGGTTTGGTTTCTGACATGTTGGACCTGCGTCATGGATGAAAGGTATCAGTGCATCCTGATGTATCGGGGGGGGAAGGAAGAAGGAAGGAAGAAGGAGGAGGGGTTTGATCAAAGAACAAGTGTGTGTGAGAGAGGACGGGTGGGCGTGGCCTGTTCGGTTGGGGGCGTGGCCTGTTCTCAGGAACTCCTCTTAGTCCGGGAGTGTTGGATCAACCACTGAAGAGTGATGTCTGCACAGAGAGAGAGAGAGGGGGGGAGAGAGAGAGAGAGAGAGAGGGAGAGAGAGAGAGAGAGGGAGAGAGAGAGACACACAGAGAGAGAGAAACAAAGAGAGAAAAGGTGATTAAAGGAAGTCTGCGTGCTCTACACACAGTCTACATTGCCTATATAAGTGCATTGGTGTGTGTGTGTATTTGTTTGTGTCTCTATGTTTGTGTGCGTGTGTGTCTGTGCGTCTCTGTGTGTGTGTGAGTGTGTCTGCGTCTCTCTGTGTGTGTGTGTGTCTCTATGTATGTGTGTGTGTGTGTGTGTGTGTGTGTGTGTCTCTGTGTGTGTGTGTGTGTGTGTGTGTCTCTCTGAGTGTCTGTGTGTGTGTGTGTGTGTGAATCTGATGAGCAGGTGTGTAGATGTGTGTCTCTGTGTGTGTGTGTCTGTGTGTGTGTGTGTCTGTGTCTGTGTGTATTTGTGTATGTGTCTCTATGTTTGTGTGTGTGTGTGTTTGTGTGCGTGTGTGTCTGTGCGTCTCTCTGTGTGTGTGTGTGTGTGCGTCTCTCTGAGTGTCTGTGTGTGTGTGTGAATCTGATGAGCAGGTGTGTAGGTGTGTGTCTCTGTGTGTGTGTGTGAGAGTGTGTGAGTGTGTGAGGGTGTGAGTGTGTGAGTGTGTGTGTGTGTGTGTTACCGATGTTGTCTTTCTCCTTGCAGGAGATGGAGTAGCAGCAGATCTCTCTGTCCTGGATGGCCGACAGGTTCCTGTTAGAAACAACAACACAACCACCATGGATCTGATTGGTCGGACCAGAGCTCAGCCGCTCTCTGATTGGTCGGACCAGAGCTCAGCAGCTCTCTGATTGGTCGGACCAGAGCTCATGTAACTATGGCAACGTGTATAACATTTTGTACATATAACTTATAATAACAACCTCTATTTCATGCACATGCTTAGAGGGCTTCCTTTCTGTTGTTGTTGTTGTTATTCTGCCGACTGAAGACTTTAAGCTCCTGCTGATGCAGATACTTTCTATAAGTAATACTCTCTAACAGCAGTACTTGGAACAAAGTATTTTTACACTGTAACTGCACCACACAGTGAGAAAAAACACCAAAATTACTATTTTAAAATCTATTTCATGCAAGACGTTCCCCAAATACGTCCTGTCGACACTAACGTTCATCAGTCCCTCCAGAAAAACACGATTATGCAATCGCATAATTTAACGCATAATCAGACAAATAAATAGAATCCGACCAATATATATAGACCCTAGATATCTGCTGTAGTTGTTTGGGTGCAGGCTATCTCCTGAGATGACCATATATCTGCTGTAGTTGTTTGGGTGCAGGCTATCTCCTGAGATGACCATATATCTGCTGTAGTTGTTTGGGTGCAGACTATCTCCTGAGATGACCATATATCTGCTGTAGTTGTTTAGGTGCAGACTATCTCCTGAGATGACCATATATCTGCTGTAGTTGTTTGGGTGCAGACTATCTCCTGAGATGACCATGTATCTGCTGTAGTTGTTTGGGTGCAGACTATCTCCTGAGATGACCATATATCTGCTGTAGTTGTTTGGGTGCAGGCTATCTCCTGAGATGACCATGTATCTGCTGTAGTTGTTTAGGTGCAGACTATCTCCTGAGATGACCATATATCTGCTGTAGTTGTTTAGGTGCAGACTATCTCCTGAGATGACCATATATCTGCTGTAGTTGTTTGGGTGCAGACTATCTCCTGAGATGACCATATATCTGCTGTAGTTGTTTAGGTGCAGACTATCTCCTGAGATGACCATATATCTGCTGTAGTTGTTTGGGTGCAGACTATCTCCTGAGATGACCATGTATCTGCTGTAGTTGTTTAGGTGCAGACTATCTTCTGAGATGACCATGTATCTGCTGTAGTTGTTTGGGTGCAGACTATCTCCTGAGATGACCATATATCTGCTGTAGTTGTTTAGGTGCATGTGTAGAAATGAACTACGGGACTTACATCCTCTCTATGAGCTCCTTCTCATCCAGAGCTCCGTGCAGGTCCCTCTTGTTGCCCAGAACCAAGACCTGGAGACAGACAGAGGACAATATAAGGTCTGAGTGTAGGACACATACTGTCCCTGTACTGTTGGTGGTATGTCCTCGTAAACAACTGTAGACACACAGAGATATCTATCTATCTATCTATGTATATATATACAGCGAGGAAAATAAGTATTTGAACACGCTGCTATTTTGCAAGTTCTCCCACTTAGAAATCATGGAGGGGTCTGAAATTGTCCTCGTAGGTGCATGTCCACTGTGAGAGACATAATCTAAAAAACATCCAGAAATCACAATGTATGATTTTTTAACTATTTATTTGTATGATACAGCTGCAAATAAGTATTTGAACACCTGTCTATCAGCTAGAATTCTGACCCTCAAAGACCTGTTAGTCTGCCTTCAAAATGTCCACCTCCACTCCATTTATTATCCTAAATTAGATGCACCTGTTTGAGGTCGTTAGCTGCATAAAGACACCTGTCCACCCCATACAATCAGTAAGAATCCAACTACTAACATGGCCAAGACCAAAGAGCTGTCCAAAGACCCTAGAGACTAAATTGTCCACCTCCACAAGGCTGGAAAGGGCTACGGGGACATGTCCAAGCAGCTTGGTGAAAAAAGGTCCACTGTTGAAGAATGTGATACAAAAACACTCAAATAAAAATGTTGGAAAAAAAATACTAAAATGTCAAATAAATCTTTTTAAGAAGCGACTAAGCACTGAGACAGGGACAGGGACGGGACAAGAGCAGGGGGAATGAGAGGGAGAAGGGGGAATGAGAGGGAGAAGGGGGAATGAGAGGGAGCAGGGGGAATGAGAGGGAGAAGGGGGAATGAGAGGGAGAAGGGGGAATGAGAGGGAGAAGGGGGAATGAGAGGGAGAAGGGGGAATGAGAGGGGCAGGGGAATGAGAGGGAGAAGGGGAGATGATGGAGAAGGGGAATGAGAGGGAGAAGGGGAATGAGGGAGAGGGGATGAGGGCAGGGGAATGAGAGGGAGCAGGGGGAATGAGAGGGAGAAGGGGGAATGAGAGGGAGAAGGGGGAATGAGAGGGAGCAGGGGGAATGAGAGGGAGCAGGGGGAATGAGAGGGAGAGGGGGAATGAGAGGGAGCAGGGGGAATGAGAGGGAGCAGGGGGAATGAGAGGGAGCAGGGGGAATGAGAGGGAAGGGGAATGAGAGGGAGAAGGGGAATGAGAGGGAGAGGGGAATGAGAGGGAGCAGGGGGGAATGAGAGGGAGCAGGGGGAATGAGAGGGAGAAGGGGAATGAGGGGAAAGGGGGAATGAGGGGAGCAGGGGGAATGAGAGAGGGGAAGGGGGAATGAGAGGGAGAAGGGGAATGAGAGGGAGAAGGGGGAATGAGAGGGAGGCAGGGGGAATGAGAGGGAGCAGGGGAATGAGAGGGAGCAGGGGGAATGAGAGGGAGAAGGGGGAATGAGAGGGAGAAGGGGGAATGAGGAGGGGAGAAGGGAAGGGGGAATGAGAAGGGGGGGAATGAGAGGGAGCAGGGGAATGAGAGGGAGAAGGGGGAATGAGAGGGAGAAGGGGGAATGAGAGGGAGAAGGGGGAATGAGAAGGGGGAATGAGAGGGAGAAGGGGGAATGAGAGGGAACAGGGGGAATGAGAGGGAACAGGGGGAATGAGAGGGAGAAGGGGAATGGGGGAGAAGGGGGAATGAGGGGGAGCAGGGGGAATGAGGGGTTCTTACAGGAATCCCCTGCAGCTGCGGCTTGTCCAGCAGGTTGTGCAGCTCGTTCTTGGAGGCTTCGATCTTCTCAGGGTCGGCCGCGTCCACCATGTAGCTGCAGAAGAAGAAGAAGACGCCATGACATCATCACACAGAGAGTAATTCAACAGGATCCACCTCCAGAACTACAACTGACCCAGAGTCAGAACAGCTGGAACAGATCTATTAATTATTATTATAATTATTAATATGCAGAAACGGCAGTAACACACACACACACACACACACACATACACAGCACAATATAACACATATACACGCACACACACGCACACGCACACACACACACACACACACACACACACACAGTCCTGTCTGGACCCAGCAGGGACAGCCCAGACCCGTTTAGGGGCCGGTAACCAGAGTTTAGGAGACCAGGACTCACACGATGGCGCTGACTCCTCGACAGTAACGCTCCCACATGCTCCGGAACCGGGGCTGGCCCCCGATGTCCCACAGCTGCAGGGGGGGAGGACAGTTTAATACAGGTGTTCTCAGAGGGGGGGGACAGAGAGAGAGAGAGAGAGAGAGAGAGAGAGAGAGAGAAAGAGAGAGAGACACCAACCTTGATGGTGACGTTGCCCTTAGTGATCTTCCTCATGTTGAATCCAACTGTAGGAATCATGTCTTCACTGAACTGGCCGGACTACACACACACACACACACACACACACACACACACACACACACACACACACACACACACACACACACACACACACACACACACAGACACACACAGACACACACAGACACACACACACACACACACACACACACACACACACACACACACACACACACACACACACACACACACACACACACACACACACACACACACACACACACACAGGTTATTACAGAGTAGTTTGTAATTCCAGATAAAGACATTTTTAAATCCAAGGTGACCCGAGGAGTAGGGATGTAAACGCGTCTCGATATCGTCGTGGTTACAATAATAGCAAGAGGAATAAACAGTCCCGCAGAACAAATCATTGTTAACTACATAGACCATGATCCTTTGCGCTGCGTCGTCATACCAACCGTTCTTAAGCCAATAGGATTGCACACGGCACGCTGTCCACACCAGCTCACAGCAAGCCGGCATGGCCGACAGCGATACCTCTCAGGATGGAAACAACAACAACAACAACAACAACAACAACAACAACAACAACCCCGAGGTCGAGGCTGTGCCGGCCCCGGCAGCTTTTAAGTCAGATGTCTGGAAACATTTTGGTTTCGCCGTGTCACAAAACGCTAAAGGAGAGAAGCTGGTGGACTAGACGCTAGCACCGCCAAGCAAACTGTCATACAACACGGGAAACACAAGCAACACGCCAAGCAAACTGCCATACAACACGGGAAACACAAGCAACACGCCAAGCAAACTGCCATACAACACGGGAAACACAAGCAACACGCCAAGTCATCGGACGACTCATACAACACGGGAAACACAAGCAACACGCCAAGCAAACTGCCATACAACACGGGAAACACAAGCAACACGCCAGGCAAACTGCCATACAACACGGGAAACACAAGCAACACGCCAAGCAAACTGACATACAAACGGAAACACAAGCAACACGCCAAGTCATCGGACGACTCATACAACACGGGAAACACAAGCAACACGCCAAGCAAACTGCCATACAACACGGGAAACACAAGCAACACGCCAAGCAAACTGCCATACAACACGGGAAACACAAGCAACACGCCAAGCAAACTGCCATACAACACGGGAAACACAAGCAACACGCCAAGCAAACTGCCATACAACACGGGAAACACAAGCAACACGCCAAGTCAAACGGACGACTCACAACACGGAAACAACACGCCAAGCAAACTGACATACAACACGGAAACACAAGCAACACGCCAACAAACTGACATACAACACGGAAACACAAGCAACACGCCAAGCAAACTGCCATACAACACGGGAAACACAAGCAACACGCCAAGCAAACTGCCATACAACACGGGAAACACAAACACGCCAAGCAAACTGCCATACAACACGGAAACACAAGCAACGCGGAACAAGCAAACTGCCATACAACACGGAAACACAAGCAACACGCCAAGCAAACTGACATACAACACGGGAAACACAAGCAACACGCCAAGCAAACTGACATACAACACGGGAAACACAAGCAACACGCCAAGCAAACTGCCATACAACACGGGAAACACAAGCAACACGCCAAGCAAACTGCCATACAACAGGAAACACAAGCAACACGCCAAGCAAACTGACATACAACACGGAAACACAAGCAACACGCCAAGCAAACTGCCATACAACACGGGAAACACAAGCAACACGCCAAGTCATCGGACGACTCATCAAGAACGTCCGGTCAGAAACCCTGAAGGAGGCGTTCTCACCAACAGGAACCCCGAGGTACCTCGCGGAACAACAGGAACCCCGAGGTACCTCGCGGAACAACAGGAACCCCGAGGTACCTCGCGGAACAACAGGAACCCCGAGGTACCTCGCGGAACAACAGGAACCACGAGGTACCTCGGAGTACACGTGTGATTTACGCCTCCCTTTCTGCTGTAGATGGTAGAGGGTTTAACCCGTTCTGTGCCGGATGCTTCGCGATGACACGTCTACCGCCGGTTGCTGCGTTGCAACTCTAAGGATCATCCAGCACTTCTTCATCATCATCATCATCATCATCACCATCATCTACCACATCCTCCCTCCCAAACTCCTCACTATCTTCCACCTCCACGTCCCTGCCCTCGCTTGTCCACCTCCTCCTCCGTCGGGGAAAAAAATTCAAAAACAAACGCACATGTATGTCTGGTTGATTGACATGACTTTCAGCAAACCACAGTACACGTTGGTGGTCACATGGCTTTAAATGGCCAACAAGACCCGCCCTCCTGTGTATTTGAACCAATGACTCTCCTCCTCTTCTCTCCTCCCTCCTCCCTCTCCTCCCTCTCTCCCCTTCCTCCTCTCCTCCCCTCCTATCCTCCTCTTCTCTCCTCCCTCCTCTCTTCCCTTCTCTCCTCTCCTTCCTCTCTTCCTCCTCTCCTCTCCTCCTCTCTTCCCCTTCTCTCCTTCCTCCTCTCCTATCCTCCCCTCCTATCCTCTCTCTCTCCCTCCCCCCTATCCTCTCTCCCCTCTCTCCTTCCTCCCTCCTCCCCTCTTAACCTATCCTCCTCTTCTCTCCCCTCCTCCCTCCTCCCCCTTCCTCTCTCCTCCTCTCCTCCACCCCTCTCCTCCCTCCTCTCTTCCCCTCTTAACCTCCTCCTCTCCTCTTCTCCTATCCTCCTCTCCTATCCTCCTCTTCTCTCCTTCCTCCTCTCCTCCTCTCCTCCTCTCCTCCCTCCTCTCTTCCCCTCTTAACCTCCTCCTGTCCTCTTCTCCTATCCTCCTCTCCTCCCCTCCTATCCTCCTCTTCTCTCCTTCCTCCTCTCCTCCTATCCTCCTCTCCTCCACCCTTCCTCTCCTCCCTCCTCTCTTCTTCCCCTCTTAACCTCCTCCTCTCCTCTTCTCCCCCTATTCTCCCTCCCTCTCTCCTCCCTTCCTCCCCCTCTTCCCTTCCCTCCTCTCTTTCTCTCCTCCTCCCTCTCTTTTTTCTCTCCTCCCTCCTCTCCTCCCCTCTTCTCCTCCTCCCTCCTCTCCTCCACCTGTCATCCCTCCTCTCTCATCCTGTTTTCCTCCCTCCTCTCTTCCCCTTCTCTCCTTCCTCCTCTCCTCCCCTCCTATCCTCCTCTTCTCTCCTCCCTCCTCTCTTCCCCTTCTCTCCTTCCTCCTCCTCCTCCCCTCCTATCCTCCTCTTCTCTCCTCCCTCCTCTTCCCCTTCTCTCCTCCCTCCCTTCCTCCTCTCCTCCTTCCTCCTCCCTCCTCTTCTCCCCTCCTATCCTCCTCTTTTCCCCTTCTCTCCTCCCTCCTCTTTTCCCCTTCTCTCCTCCCTCCTCTTTTCCCCTTCTCTCCTCCCTCCTCTTTTCTCCTCCCCCCTTTTTCTCTCCTCCCTCCTCTTTTTCCCTTCTCTCCTCCCTCCTCTTTTCCCCTTCTCTCCTCCCTCCTCTTTTCCCCTTCTCTCCTCCCTCCTCTTTTCCCCTTCTCTCCTCCCTCCCCCTCTCTCTCTTCTCTTTTCCCCTTCTCTCCTCCTCCTCTTTTCCCCTTCTCTCCTTCTCTCCTTCCTCTCCTCCTCCTCTTTTCCCCTTCCTCCTCCCTTCTCTCCTTCCTCCTCCCTCCTCCACCCTTCTCTCCTCCTCCCTCCCCTTCTCTCTTCCCCTCTTTTCCCCTCCTCCTCTCCTCTTCTCCTCTCCTCCTCTCCTCTTCTCCTCTCTCTCCTCCCTCTCTTCCCCTCTTAACCTCCTCCTCTCCTCTTCTCCTCTCCTCCCCTTCTCTCCTTCCTCCCCTCTTCTCTTCCCTCCTCTCTTTCTCTCCTCCCTCCTCTCCTCCCCTCTTAACCTCCTCCCTCCTCTCCTCCACCTGTCATCCCTCCTCTCTCATCCTGTTTTCCTCCCTCCTCTCTCTGCTGCACGCGTCATGAAAACACCGACGAATACAAAAGGCCACGCAGCGGCCGGCGGTAGACGTGTCGGCGAGAAGCATCCGGCACAGACGGGTTAAGAGGTTAGCGGCCAGGCTTGAGCCGAAGTATCAAACGCCGTCGCGGGCTCATTTCAGTCAAACTGTGTTCCCCGCTCTTAGAACAAGAACCTTAAACCGTCTGAGTGCTGTTCCCACCGACGACTCAGAGCGACTCACACTTACATCACTATCACGGCACATGTTCTGACGAGGGAATGGAGGGAGAGGCAGACTTACACTACCGGTCCAAAGTTTGGGGTCCCTTCTACATGTCCATACCACTCCATTATAGACAGAATACCTGCTAATTTGGGTGGGGGGGCTGATCTTTAATGCAATATCTACATTGCCCATTATCAGCAACCATTCATCCAATGTTCCAAAGGCTCATTCTGTGTACTAATCTATCATTTAAACATAAAACACTAGAACAACATTGGAGAACCATTTTACTATTATGTAAGCACATAATGTAATCTGATTACTGCCCTGGTTAAAAAAACAATGCAACTGATCTCAGCTGGTATTCTGTCTACAATGGAGGTCAATGGGGATTTCTATGGGACCCCAAACTATAGACCGGTAGTGTATATATTAATATTATTAATATTATTAATATTATTGATATTATTAATATTGATATTATGAATGATTGATATAATCAATATGATTGGTATCATAGATATTATTATTATTAATTTTATTAATATTATTGATATTAATAATAATTTAAATAGTATAGATATATTAATATTATTGTTATTATTGATAAATTAATATTGATATAATTAATATTATTGATATTATTAATACGATTAATATTATTAATATTATTGATATAATTAATATGATTAAAATTATTAATATGATTAATATGATTAATATTATTGATATTATTAATATTATTGATATTAATATTATTGATATTATAGATATGAATATGTTTTTCACCGCAGTACTACAGCCACAGTCGTGCTGAAACAACTCAATCTCCCGGTACATAAAGTCATTACTGATGTAGAGAGGAGAGGAGGAGAGGAGAGGAGGAGAGGAGGAGGGAGGGAGGAGGAGGGAGGGAGGGATAAGAGGAGGAGGGAGGAGGAGAGGAGGGAGGAGGTGAGGAGGGATAAGGGGAGGAGGGAGGAGGAGAGGAGGGAGGAGGGAGGGAGGAGGAGGGGAGGAGGAGGAGGGAGGGAGGAGGAGAGGAGGAGGAGAGGGAGGAGGAGGAGAGGAGGAGGAGAGGAGAGGAGGGAGGAGAGGAGAGGAGGAGGGGAGGAGAGGAGGGAGGGAGGGAGGAGAGGAGGGAGGAGGAGAGGAGGAGAGGAGGGAGGAGATGGAACAGCTGTCTGGACGTGGTAGAGCGATACCTGGAACAACAAGCTGTTGCTGCAGCCTGCTGAGAGAGGAACTGAGACACAAGACACTCTGGACACATCTGACACTGCAAATGCAGAAGATCTGGTGAAGATTCTTTCACCAATAAAAAGGCCACAGCTGTTCTCCAACCAACAATATCTCTCATTTCACCACTAAAACCAATGATTCAAGACAGCATGGGCACAGATAATCACGCCATTGCTCAGATGAAGGCAGCCATTCTGAAGGATCTTACTGACAGATACCAAGGAGAAGATGAAACGTTCATGCAGGAGAGCAGTGCTTTGGATCCTTGCAACATCTAGGCAGTGGAGAGAGAGAGGACGTCTTTCAAAGATTAAAGTTGAAAGCATCACAAATGCAACAACAGCTAAAAAAAATGTTAATGCTGTGCCATAGACAAAATTGAGAGAAATACAATAAAATGTAACAAAATCCTAATTTAATGTGTTTTTTATCATTTATGAAGCAGGACCAAGATGTGCTGCCCAGGAGCCCACATCCAGCAGATCTGGAGCTCCTTGGCTCTTCTTTTAGCAGTAATCAAGTCACAGCTGGAATTCAGGCAGAAATGGACTCTTACTGCAAAGAAGCATTAGTTTCTCTGTCTGCTTGTCCTCTAAGGGGTGGAAAGACAATGCAGGGCGGTGTCCTATCCTGTCTTCATTAGCAAAGACCTACCTGAGTAGACCCGCTGCCTCGGTGCCCAGTGAAAGCAGGGGTCTCTTCTTCTCCCTTGCAAAGTCCATCTTTTGATCTTTCTGATGAAAAACTCTAACATTAGCTAAACCAATGTTTCCCAAACTTAGGGTCGGGACCCAAAATGGGTCGCAGACCTGTTTTATTGGGTCGCCAATTGGCAGAGTGAAATGCACATCAATCTTATGTGAATGAGCTGGTCTGCTCAGCTCAGATGCTGTGGGGGGGGGGGTTCTCTCGCTCTTCTTTTTAAAATGAATAAACCGGACACACATCTTCAAACCAAACATTCACATTATCAGGGACGTCCAAACGATGTTTCCTTTGCAAAGAAGAATCCTTTCAGGGAACAGTGTTTAGACAGCGGAGAAGTCATCACATGTTGTCTGATGGTGTACGTTAGCATGTTAAATATTATTAACATGTCGTTGTTAGCCGCTGTGGTCCGTCTGGGGCTCGGTACTGATGTGGATTACAGCAGAGTGCGTATTTGACGATGGAAGAGTCAGTAACGTGGGTGTTGTGTTTGTGTGGAAAAAGTGACAAAAATGTTGGAAAAAGTGACAAAAATGTTGGAAAAAGCGACAAAAATGTTGGAAAAAGTGACAAAAATGTTGGAAAAGTGACAAAAATGTTGTTGGAAAAATGTTGAAAAAAGTGACAAAAAATGTTGGAAAAAGTGACAATAATGTTGGAAAAAGTGACAAAAAAAATGTTGACAAAAAGTGACAAAAATGTGACAAAAATGTTGGAAAAAGTGACAAAAATGTTGGAAAAGTGAAAAATGTTGGAAAAAGTGACAAAATGTTGGAAAAAGTGACAAAAATGTTGGAAAAAGTGACAATAATGTTGGAAATAGTGACAAAAATGTTGGAAAAAGTGACAAAAATGTTGGACAAAAAATGTGACAAAAATGTTGGAAAAAGTGACAAAAATGTTGGAAATAGTGACAAAAATGTTGGAAAAGTGACAAAAATGTTGGAAAAAGTGACAAAAATGTTGGAAAAAGTGACAAAAATGTTGGAAAAAGTGACAAAAATGTTGGAAAAGTGACAAAAATGTTGGAAAAAAGTGACAAAATGTGAAAAAATGTTGGAAAAAGTGACAAAAATGTGGAAAAATGACAAAAAAAGTGACAAAAATGTTGGAAAAAGTGACAAAAATGTTGGAAAAGTGACAAAAATGTTGGAAAAAGTGACAAAAATGTTGGAAAAAGCGACAAAAATGTTGGAAAAAGTGACAAAATGTTGGAAAAAGTGACAAAAATGTTGGAAAAAGTGACAAAATGTGACAAAAATGTTGGAAAAAGTGACAAAAATGTTGGAAAAAGTGACAAAAATGTTGGAAAAAGTGACAAAAATGTTGGAAAAAGTGACAAAAAAAAAATGTGACAAAAATGTTGGAAAAAGTGACAAAAATGTTGGAAAAAGTGACAAAAATGTTGGAAAAAGTGACTTGCTAGCTACCATGTGGTTGTTAGCGGCTCGGTACTGATGTGGATTCCAGCAGAGTGCGTATTTAACATTGTGTTTTGGAAAAAGTGCTTGGGTGTTGTGTTGACAAAATGTTGGAAATTGTGACGGGTGTTGTGTTGTGACAAAAATGTTGTTGTTGTTTAGTGACAAAAATGTGTTGTGTTTTAAAAGTGACCGGGTGTTGTGTTTAAAAGCGGGTGTTGTGTTTTGTTGGTGTTGTGTTTGTAACGCGGGTGTTGTGTTTGTGTTACCGAGCGTGTGAGACTAATCTAACGGGAACACGTGAGAGTTTTAATGATTCTCCTCGTTATCTATCTATTATCTATTCAAAGGGATCCGAGCAGCGCTGAAGGCTTCGTTATGATGGAATAAATATACTGCACATGCATTTACACTCATAACATGGAGATGTTACAGTGAATCATGGTGTGTTTTTGTAAATTCGGGTCCCGGGGAGACACCACATCTCTCCTCTGGGTCTTGAGATGAAAACGTTGGGGAACCCCTGAGCTAAAGGGTAGGGCAGTGGGTTTAAAAGGCTTTTTGCCAGACGGTTTTATTTAAGTTTAAGTTCTGTTCCTAAACACCAGTTTTAAAAGGCTGCACATTTCAACCTGACTTAACTTGATATTTGTTTGCTCTTAAAGGGAATTCCCTCTTGTTTATTTTGTTCTAGTTGCTTCTTAACTTGAATCAACAGAATATTGATGTTCCTGTGATCAGTGTTTTATGTTGTCATGATCCATAAATACAACAACACATTGTCTGTTGACTGGAAAAAGCAGAAAAATGTCTTTTATTTTTATTATCATCACAAACACCGTGAGCTATTTAACAATATCGCAATAAATATCGTACCGTGAGCTATTGATGTCGTTACATCCCTACGGAGGACACTCCAGGCTTTTTGTTGTTGTTGCCGTTTAACTTACACACACACACACACACACACACAGAGAGTGAGACACACACACACACACACACACACACACACACACAGAGAGAGACACACACACACACACACGACACACACACACACACACACAGAGACACACACACACACACACACACAGAGAGAGACACACACACACACACACACACACACAGAGAGACACACACACACACACACACACACACAGAGAGACACCCACACACAGAGAGACACACACACACAGAGAGACACACACACACACACACACACACACACAGACACACACACACACACACAGAGACACACACACACAGAGAGACACACACACACAGAGAGACACACACACACAGAGACACACACACACACACACACACACACACACACACACACACACACACACACACACACAGAGAGACACACACACACACACACACACACACACACACACACACACAGAGAGAGACACACACACACACACACACACACACAGAGAGAGTAGAGGATGGATACCCGACCCGAGCCCCGGGACCCGACGTTTACCCGACGGGTCGGGCCGGGTTCGACAGATGTTTAGAAAGGATGCTCGGGTTCGGTCGGGCTCGGTCACATCAGCGATAAGGCATTGAACATTTTGAATTTACAACAGCTTAAAATAAATGTCAAATATTACCCTAACATCCGTCTTCCTGTGTGCTGTGACAACGAGAGACGTGCGTATTAAGCTCCATGTGGCAGCGCAACGATGGAAGATGTTAAAAAGAAGTTGGCCGCAGGAGATTTTAAAACTATTGAAAACGAAGGAAAGTCAGCTGTGCATTGATGAGCTCATCTGTTGACATTTCCCAATGCCTTCCTACAATTGCTTGATAAAAGCTTTCACACAAACAAACGTACATGTGTCATTAGTATGAGAAACAAATGCGATTTTAACTGTCGGACACGGGCCGGGCTCGGACAGAAAAATCCGGCCCGATCCGCACTCTAAGAGAGAGACACACACACACACAGAGAGAGACACACACACACAGAGAGACACACACACACAGAGAGACACACACACACACACACACACACACACAGACACACACACACACACAGAGAGAGACACACACACACACACACACACACACACACAGAGAGAGACACACACACACACACACAGAGAGAGACACACACACACAGAGAGACACACACACACACACACACACACACACGAGAGAGAGAGAGAGACACACACACACACACACACACCTATATCTATAATATATCTATTCTATAGATATATTATAGATATATATCCAGTAGTGCCTCTCTGACCCCCCCACCGTGTCTCGCGCTGACCTCACCGCTGCAAGACAACAATGGATGCTAACTGACAGCTAGCCCCGTTAGCACGTCCCGTTAGCACGCCCCGTTAGCACGCCCCGCTAGCACGTCCCGTTAGCACGCCTCGCTAGCACGCCCCGTTAGCACGCCCCGCTAGCACGTCCCGTTAGCACGCCTCGCTAGCACGCCCCGTTAGCACGCCCCGCTAGCACGTCCCGTTAGCACGCCCCGCTAGCACGCCCCGTTAGCACGTCCCGCTAGCACGTCCCGTTAGCACGCCCCGCTAGCACGTCCCGTTAGCCCGTCCCGTTAGCACGCCTCGTTAGCACTCACCGCTATCACGTTGACGAAGGTGGTCTTGCCGGAGTACTGCAGCCCCACCAGGGTCAGCTCCATCTCCTCCTTCCAGAACAGCGCCTTGAACCAGTCCAGCAGCTTGTTGATGAGCGCTATCATGGCGGATGCTAAGCTAAAGCTAATGCTAATGCTAGCTGCGGGGCGGCTAGGTGCTAGCTAGCGTCTCTCTTCTTCTTCAGTGTTTTTTATATATTTTGGGACGCTGACAGTCACTATGACAACCACGGCGGAACGCAGGACCCCGGCGGACTGTGCGAGGACCGGAGAGGGGCAGTTAATAACACCGGGGGGCAGTTAATGAGACGGGGGGCAGTTTCTACGGCTCGGAACCTCCGCTGTTTACTAGCTACGCCTTCACCGTCCAGCCGGATGTTACGCACCGCACCACATCCGGCGCGCCCTTTCACAATAAAACCCAAACTCACGTCTTCGTTTTTAGCCAAATCAACACGATTTAAACCAGAACAGAAGAGAGATGCGGGGTAGTTGATAAGATGGTGTCTGCAGACCACACTAGCTCCATCAAGCCAGATAGACGCTCGTCTTCGTTTAGTCAAATGAACAGAAGATAAAATATAAATAAATATAAATAAATATAAATATATGATTTTTTTGTCATTATATATAACGAGACTCCTTATCAAAGTTTATGAATGAGTGAATAAATAAAACGAAGATACGTCAAAGTATAAATATATTTTATATTTTATATATATCAATTATAAAGTATAAATAACTTATTTTGATGAATTTACAAAAACAAAAAAGATACTGCTGTGTGATGATAACAGCGCCCCCTGGTGGAGAGAGAGGGATACGCAAAAAAACTTTCTTTAAAAAAGACACCAAAAAAAAACTTTGACAAAAACACCCCAAAATCCTTTAAAAAAGCTAAAAAAAATCTTTAAAAAAAAATATCTTTAACAAAGAAAATTAAAAAAATTAACTTTCCAAAAAGCTAAAATTTTAAATATTATAAAAAAATAAATACAGAGACACACGTCACCTGACCTGTAAAAAAATCTTTAAAAAAACAACAAAAAAACGCAAAAAAAACTTTTTTTTAAAAAGACCCCAAAATCCTTTAAAAAAGCTTAAAAAAGTATTTAAAAAAAACAACAAAAAGACCCCAAAAAACTTACAAAAAAATAAAAAAATCTTTAACAAAAAAACCCCAAAATCATTTAAAAAATCTTTAAAAAAAATTAAAATTTCAAAAAAGCTAAAAAATTAACACTAAATAAATCCAGTGGCATGGTGGAACCAGGAAGGGGCGGGACTTCCTGTCTGTATCTAATCACCAATCCGGATGGAACACACACCTGTCACTCAATGTTCATCTTTATTTTATTTTATTAAATATTGAAAACGACATTTTCCATTTTTTTTCTACTTTCACTCAGTTCAGTTTCCGCTCGGTGTGACCGTGATTTTGTGGGTTTTCGTAGACCTGCTGATCCGGTTCTTCAGGACCTCGAACCTGGACCCTGCAGGGATTCGGGTCTCCTGTGTGACGAACCTCTGATGCAGCTTCCCGAAGTCTCCGTCGGATGGTTCTGGTGAATACTTCTGAATCTGGTTCTGGTGAATACTTCTGATTCTGGTTCTGGTGAACACTTCTGGTTCTGGTGAATACTTCTGATTCTGGTTCTGGTGAACACTTCTGGTTCTGGTGAACACTTCTGGTTCTGGTGAATACTTCTGATTCTGGTTCTAATGAACACTTCTTGTTCTGGTGAATACTTCTGGTTCTGGTGAATACTTCTGGTTCTGGTTCTGGTGAACACTTCTGATTCTGGTTCTGGTAAATACTTCTGGTTCTGGTGAATACTTCTGGTTCTGGTGAATACTTCTGGTTCTGCATCCTGTTGGTTGTGGTTGGTGTCAGTTCTTCTGAGTCTGGGTTTTGTCCAGCTGGAGGTTCTGCAGCTGGATGCTGACTTGGTCCTCTGGGTTCTGGTTCTGGTCCTGGTCCTGGTTAGGGGGAAACACGGTGATTTTTCAACATATGTCACTTTGACGTTTTCAACACTACGTAATACTTAGTTACTAATTAGAGAAAGATGGGTAAAACTAGGGGGTTAGTGTTGAGACAGATGGGTAAAACTAGGGGGTTAGGGTTGAGAGAGATGGGTAAAACTAGGGGGTTAGTGTTGAGACAGATGGGTAAAACTAGGGGGTTAGGGTTAAGACAGATGGGTAAAACTAGGGGGTTAGGGTTTTAGAGAGATGGGTAAAACTAGGGGGTTAGTGTTGAGACAGATGGGTAAAACTAGGGGGTTAGTGTTGAGACAGATGGGTAAAACTAGGGGGTTAGTGTTGAGACAGATGGGTAAAACTAGGGGGTTAGGGTTAAGACAGATGGGTAAAACTAGGGGTTAGGGTTTTAGAGAGATGGGTAAAACTAGGGGGTTAGGGTTGAGAGAGATGGGTAAAACTAGGGGGTTAGGGTTGAGAGAGATGGGTAAAACTAGGGGGTTAGGGTTGAGAGAGATGGGTAAAACTAGGGGGTTAGGGTTAAGACAGATGGGTAAAACTAGGGGGTTAGGGTTGAGACAGATGGGTAAAACTAGGGGGTTAGGGTTAAGACAGATGGGTAAAACTAGGGGTTAGGGTTGAGACAGATGGGTAAAACTAGGGGTTAGGGTTGAGACAGATGGGTAAAACTAGGGGGGGTTAGGGTTGAGACAGATGGGTAAAACTAGGGGGTTAGGGTTGAGACAGATGGGTAAAACTAGGGGGTTAGTGTTGAGACAGATGGGTAAAACTAGGGGGTTAGTGTTGAGACAGATGGGTAAAACTAGGGGGTTAGTGTTGAGACAGATGGGTAAAACTAGGGGGTTAGTGTTGAGACAGATGGGTAAAACTAGGGGGTTAGGGTTGAGACAGATGGGTAAAACTAGGGGGTTAGGGTTTTAGAGAGATGGGTAAAACTAGGGGGTTAGGGTTGAGAGAGATGGGTAAAACTAGGGGGTTAGGGTTGAGAGAGATGGGTAAAACTAGGTGGTTAGGGTTGAGAGAGATGGGTAAAACTAGGGGGTTAGGGTTGAGATAGATGGGTAAAACTAGGGGGTTAGGGTTGAGACAGATGGGTAAAACTAGGGCATTAGGGTTGAGAGAGATGGGTAAAACTAGGGCGTTAGTGTTGAGACAGATGGGTAAAACTAGGGGGTTAGGGTTGAGAGAGATGGGTAAAACTAGGGGGTTAGGGTTGAGAGAGATGGGTAAAACTAGGGGGTTAGGGCTGAGACAGATGGGAAAAACTAGGGGGTTAGGGCTGAGACAGATGGGAAAAACTAGGGGGTTAGGGTTGAGAGAGATGGGTAGTACCTGGTGGTGTTGTAGCTGGGAGCTG
>CM049377.1:32134074-32136574 GCA_026937815.1 Etheostoma perlongum | reverse complement strand
TGTGTGCATGGTGTGTGCGTGGCGTGTGTGTGGCGTGTGCGTGGTGTGTGTGTGGCGTGTGTGTGGTGTGTGCATGGTGTGTGCGTGGCGTGTGTGTGGCGTGTGCGTGGTGTGTGTGTGGCGTGTGCGTTTCTTTGTGATGAGCGAGTGTTTCTCTGACCCTGATGTAGTTGGCATTGATGTAGCCGTCTGGCCCCGCCTCCTCCTCCAGGCTCCTCAGGACCACCCGGCTCTCAGGGTCTACACAACAACAACAACAACACACACTCTCAGGGTCTACACAACAACAACAACAACACACACTCTCAGGGTCTACACAACAACAACAACACACTCTCAGGGCCTACACAACAACAACAACAACACACACTCTCAGGGTCTACACAACAACAACAACACACACTCTCAGGGTCTACACAACAACAACAACACACACTCTCAGGGTCTACACAACAACAACAACACACACTCTCAGGGTCTACAACAACAACAACAACACACACTCTCAGGGGTCTACAACAACAACAACACACACTCTCAGGGTCACAACAACAACAACAACAACACACACTCTCAGGGTCTACACAACAACAACACACACACTCTCAGGATCTACACAACAACAACAACACACACTCTCAGGGTCTACACAACAACAACAACACACACTCTCAGGGTCTACACAACAACAACAACACACTCTCAGGGTCTACACAACAACAACACACACTCTCAGGGTCTACAACAACAACAACAACAACAACACACACTCTCAGGGTCTACACAACAACAACAACACACACTCTCAGGGCCTACACAACAACAACAACACACTCTCAGGGTCTACACAACAACAACAACACACACTCTCAGGGTCTACACAACAACAACAACACACACTCTCAGGGCCTACACAACAACAACACACACTCTCAGGGCCTACAACAACAACAACAACACACACTCTCAGGGTCTACACAACAACAACAACAACAACACACTCTCAGGGCCTACACAACAACAACACACACTCTCAGGGTCTACACAACAACAACACACACTCTCAGGGACTACACAACAACAACAACAACACACACTCTCAGGGTCTACACACAACAACAACAACAACAACACACACACTCTCAGGGTCTACACAACAACAACAACACACACACAACAACAACAACACACACTCTCAGGGTCTACACAACAACAACAACACACACTATCAGGGCCTACACAACAACAACAACAACAACACACACTCTCAAGGTCTACACAACAACAACAACAACAACAACAACACACACTCTCAGGGTCTACACAACAACAACAACACACACTCTCAGGGTCTACACAACAACAACACACACTCTCACACACACACAACAACAACAACAAACACACACTCTCAGGGTCTACACAACAACAACAACAACAACACACACTCTCAGGGTCTACACAACAACAACAACACACACACTATCAGGGCCTACACAACAACAACAACAACACACACTCTCAAGGTCTACACAACAACAACAACAACACACACTCTCAGGGTCTACACAACAACAACAACACACACTCTCAGGGTCTACACAGCAACAACAACACACACTCTCAGGGTCTACACAACAACAACAACACACACTCTCAGGGTCTACACAACAACAACAAACACACACTCTCAGGGCCTACACAACAACAACACACACTCTCAGGGCCTACACAACAACAACAACACACACTCTCAGGGTCTACACAACAACAACACACACTCTCAGGGTCTACACAACAACAACAACACACACTCTCAGGGTCTACACAACAACAACAACACACACTCTCAGGTTCTACACAACAACAACACACATTCTCAGGGTCTACACAACAACAACAACAACAACACACACTCTCAAGGTCTACACAACAACAACAACAACACACTCTCAGGGTCTACACAACAACAACAACAACACACACTCTCAAGGTCTACACAACAACAATAACAACACACACTCTTAGGGCCTACACAACAACAACAACAACAACACACACTCTCAGGGTCTACACAACAACAACAACACACACACTCTCAGGGTCTACACAACAACAACAACAACACACACTCTCAGGGCTTACAACAACAACAACACACACTCTTAGGGCCTACACAACAACAACACACACTCTCAGGGACTACACAACAACAACAACAACACACACACTCTCAGGGTCTACACAACAACAACAACAACACACACTCTCAGGGTCTACACAACAACAACAACAACACACACTCTCAGGGCTTACACAACAACAACAACACACACTCTTAGGGCCTACACAACAACAACAACACACACTCTCAGGGACTACACAACAACAACAACACACACACTCTCAGGGTCTACACAACAACAACAACAACACACACTCTTAGGGCCTACACAACAACAACACACACTCTCAGGGACTACACAACAACAACAACAAC
>CM049377.1:32096574-32116574 GCA_026937815.1 Etheostoma perlongum | reverse complement strand
CTCCCTAGCTAACTTCTAGCTCCAGGCTAACTGTTGTCCTCCCACCTCCAGCTAGCTAGCTTCTATCTCCAGGCTAACTGTTGTCCTCCCACCTCCAGCTAGCTAGCTTCTATCTCCAGGCTAACTGTTGTCCTCCCACCTCCAGCAAGCTGTTGTCCAGGCTAACTGTTGTCCCCCACCACCTCCAGCTCCAGCAAGCTAGCTTCTAGCTCCAGGCTAACTGTTGTCCCCCCACCTCCAGCTAGCTAGCTTCTAGCTTCTAGCTGCAGGCTAACTGTTGTCCACCCACCTCCAGCTAGCTAGGTTCTAGCTCCAGGCTAACTGTTAGTTAGTATCAGTTCTTCCTTCTGTTTCTTCCAGTCCCGGGTCCTCCTGGGGTCAATGTCCAAATGTCTCGCAGCTTTTTCACCCGAGTTTTCCTCCACATACTTTAAAACTCTTTTCGTTTTGTTGTATGAAGCCCGTCATTCTCTGCTGTCACTAACTGAGACCGTGTTACATCCAATGTAGCTGCTGCCATCTGGTGGCACCTGTACGTTACTACACACTCAGCTGAGTAACATACAGCCGCACTGCCTCAAATACCCATAGGACAATAATACCATACATGAGGACCATAACCCAGAAAAAAAAGCATGAATATATTATTAAATTAAATTGGTAAAAAATTTACATTATGTTAAACTTGAATGCACATTCAATGAAAGGTATTTAGGAGATTATCCACACAATTTCCCCCGGCCTTTATTTGTCCGTGTTGACCCGCCCGGCCACTATCAGAGGCCGGCTTTTAGGACTACCGGTCTTTATCTGGTGGCAGGACACACTCAATACCATACATGAGGACCATAACCCAGAAAAAAAAGCTTGAATATATTGTTAAATTAAATTGGTAAAAAAATTTACATTATGTTAAACTTGAATGCACATTCAATGAAAGGTATTTAGGAGATTATCCACACAATTTCCCCCCGGCCTTTATTTGTCCGTGTTGACCCCGCCCCGGCCACTATCAGAGGCCCGGCTTTTAACTGACTACCGGTCTTTATTTGAGGAATGTCGGTAAATCTAATTGTGTGTGGATTTTTAATCTGTAAAGTAAATAAAGGGATCAGACACATGAAGAAAGTATCATAGAAATATGTAAATACTGCAGGAGTACATGTGATGCAGCAGCTCCCTCTACTGATGTGAGTACATAACAATCAGATTCAATTTCAGCTGCATATTTATCTGCTTTATACTACATACAATGTCTCCTGTGTGCATTAAAATATCAGACCCAATTATATATTTGTACACTGTTACAATGTGGGATGAAGGAGGACCCAAACGCAGAGTAGGGGAGACAAAACAAAGATACAAGGCAAAATGGTAACGAGGTGACGAGGTGACGAGAGGCAGGGGACAAGAGGGCATGGAAGCAGGTGGAAAACATCAGGTAATCACAAGAGAGGGAAGACACAGGAAGTAGAACTAAAGACAGGACGTGACAAAAACCAGACAGAACATACAGACACTCAGGGGGACACGAGACCAGGACCAGCAACACAGGACCAAGGAGAAAACTAGACACAAACACAACGAGACAAGACAGGACCAAAAACCAAAGAAGGACAAAAAGAAACCAACGGACCACCCCAAACCATCATAGTATACAGTCTATACGTTAAAACGGCAAATTTGGCTAAACTTAAAGGCTGAGTCCCCTTTGGGGGACAGAAAAAACAGACAATCCCATAGAGGTCCATGCAATGGGACGTGTGTTTGGATTCCTGAACCTGAGCATTGAGATATCTTAATAAATGAAGGTTGATCGCTGTCATGTCCCTTCAGTCCTCCCCGTTAGTGGATCAATGATCCAACACAGAGGCCGCCCAGCCTGGAGATCCAGACCCAAATCTGAAAGATTAAGGGTCTGGCATTCAGTAATGAAAGTCGCCTGTCTCGAGGGGCGGGACCAAGCGTGCGTTTGAACATCTCACTGCATGCAATTGGATAACACTACGACCAATCACAACAACACACGGGCGTATCCAGAGCCCCGTACGCTTAGCAACCAGCAGAGCTAACTGGTAGTTAGACTGTCACCGTATCCGGTCGTCAAAACAGAAAAAATGTCCTTCATTTGGAGCGCCATCTTCTATTCCTCTTTTAGATAAGAAGCCATGTCTAACTCGTTCATTGTAAAAGCCGTTTCATCCAACTGGTGTTCATCTGAAGTCTGTTTTACTAACGACTTCAACGTCACAGTGGTGTCGTCATCTGTGCAGCTGGCCTCTGGCCCCGCCTACATAAAATACACCGATGTGATTGGTGCAGCTCTCCTCTGGCCCCGCCTATATCAGATACACGGATGTGATTGGTGCAGCTCTCCTCTGGCCCCGCCTACATCAGATACACGGATGTGATTGGTGCAGATAGCCTCTGGCCCCGCCTATATCAGATACACGGATGTGATTGGTGCAGCTAGCCTCTGGCCCCGCCTATATCAGATACACGGATGTGATTGGTGCAGCTAGCCTCTGGCCCCGCCTACATAAAAGACACCGATGTAATTGGTTCAGCTGGCCTCTGGCCCCGCCTACATCAGATACACCAATGTGATTGGTGCAGCTCTCCTCTGGCCCCGCCTATATCAGATACACGGATGTGATTGGTGCAGCTCTCCTCTGGCCCCGCCTACATCAGATACACGGATGTGATTGGTGCATAGTTACTGAGCATCATTACTGAATGCCAGAGTGACTCGCTGAGCAAATTCCAATTGTGCTCTCGTGAGAACTCTGGATTTCCAGGGTAGCGGCTGCATACCGCTTACGTAAATATAAATATATCATGAGATTTAGTTGGAGACGTCTGATGCTGCTACAACTGTTAGCAGCTCCTCACTTCAGCCTGTGGTTCTCAACCTTTTCGAGTCGCGACCCCCAAAATAAAGAGGTTGGTGTTCGGGATTAAAGAACTGATGAGTCCGGCCCCCCAGGATGTTCTGGTCTTTCTCAGATTGTTGGGGACCAAAATGTCTGATTTTGAGGTCGTGTTTCTGGTTACAGCATCATTTATGTGTATGCTTTCATATTAGCGTCTAACTGTTTCTGTCTCATAAAGACCAAATGCTTTCTTGTTGTGGTGTACTTTGATAGAAAGTAAGGCTTATTATATCTTAATTACAGGATAGTTTAGGCGTTTGGCCTTTAATTAGGGTACATACTGTTTGTTTTCTGTCTAAGAAAAACATTAATTCTAGTCATGGTCTAATTTTGGCTCAATACGTCTTTTTAACGTAGCGGATAATAAAGTGCGACCACATTATCCATCCCTCTCCGTGACCTTCTGTCTGTTCTCTTACTGCCCGACACACTGCAGTGACACCATGTTTCTCTCAGGGTTTGGGTTGTTTGTGGAGTCTTTAAATGAGAGGACAGCTGAAGACAGGAAAGAGAGGCGGCCGGGGGGGCTGAGAGAGTCAGACCATCACCAACTCAGTAGGACGCAGCCTCTGGGGACCATGAATGTCTCTATAACAGGACAACATATCTAATACTGGTTGAGATATTGGAGGATGAAAATTCAGATGAAAATAACAAAGAGACGTTTCTTTACCTGAGTTCCTGTTGGCTGGAGGGGGATCTCTATCACGGCTTCTTATGATACAGAGAGATAGACAGATAGAGAGAGAGACAGACTGATAGAGAGAGAGATAGACTGAAAGATATAATTAGAAAGATACTGAAAGAGTGAGATAGAGGTGAAGAGATAGAGAAAGAGAGAACTAGGATAGCAATATAGAGACATAGAGAGATTACTAGAGAGACAGATACAGAGATAGAGAGACAGAAATATCGCTAGATAGAGAGAGAGATAGACAGAGATACAGAGAGAGAGAGAGAGATAAATGACAGTTCCATTCAGATAGACTGATAAAGATCCTGAGATCCAGATGGAAATATCAGAGACATGAAGCAGCTGATTCTTTACCTGGGGGATGGTTGGTTCACTATGTCCTTCCTCCTGCACAGAGTTTCATACAATGAGAAAAAGTTTCATTTTCACAACAAAAAACAAAACAAAACCTTCCTCTTTGTTATTCTGCCTCCTCGGTTACCCCCCCATGCATAAATATGTTTCTATTAAAAGTGATGAATAAATGAAACAGCTTCACAACATGTGCTCTACTAAAACTACAGGAAAGGGATGAAGATAAAGATACTGATGGTCAGATGAGCAGATCTGATCAGAGTGATGAGTCCGGCCCCCCAGGATGTTCTGGTCTTTCTCAGATTGTTGGGACCAAAATGTCTGATTTTGAGGTCGTGTTTGTGGTTACAGCATCATTAATGTGTATGCTTTCATATTAGCGTCTAACTGTGTTTGATTTCTGTCTCATAAAGACCAAATGCTTTCTTGTTGTGGTGTACTTTGATAGAAAGTAAGGCTTATTATATCTTAATTACAGGATAGTTTAGGCGTTTGGCCTTTAATTAGGGTATATATATAATGTTTGTTTTCTGTCTAAGAAAAACATTAATTCTAGTAATGGTCTAATTTTGGCTCTTTTAAATTTCTTTTTTTTCTTTTTAAGTAGCGGACATTAAAGTGCGACCACATTATCCATCCCTCTCCGTGACCTTCTGTCTGTTCTCTTACTGCCCGACACACTGCAGTGATACCATGTTACTCTCAGAGTAGGGTTTGGGGTGATTTTTATCAAAAACCCTTTTCTTCTTTCATAAATGTGTTCATTCATGTGTAATTACTTCCAACTAATAAAAATTAATTTACAGACGGACGGTGTATTCCTATGTACCGTCTTCCCCTGCCATCCTGCCAACACCTCTCGCTGTCTAGACCACTCTATAATTTACAGATAGAGCAGGTCTAGACCTCTCTATAATTTACAGATAGAGCAGGTCTAGACCTCTCTATAATTTACAGATAGAGCAGGTCTAGACCACTCTATAATTTACAGATAGAGCAGGTCTAGACCGCTCTATAATCTACAGGTAGAGCAGGTCTAGACCACTCTATAATTTACAGATAGAGCAGATCTAGACCACTCTATAATTTACAGATAGAGCAGGTCTAGACCGCTCTATAATTTACAGGTAGAGCAGGTCTAGACCACTCTATAATCTACAGGTAGAGCAGGTCTAGACCGCTCTATAATCTACAGGTAGAGCAGGTCTAGACCACTCTATAATTTACAGATAGAACAGGTCTAGACCACTCTATAATTTACAGATAGAGCAGGTCTAGACCGCTCTATAATTTACAGATAGAGCAGGTCTAGACTGCTCTATAATTTACAGATAGAGCAGGTCTAGACCGCTCTATAATCTACAGGTAGAGCAGGTCTAGACCGCTCTATAATTACAGATAGAGCAGGTCTAGACCGCTCTATAATCTACAGATAGAGCAGGTCTAGACCGCTCTATAATTTACAGATAGAGCAGGTCTAGACTGCTCTATAATTTACAGATAGAGCAGGTCTAGACCGCTCTATAATCTACAGGTAGAGCAGGTCTAGACCGCTCTATAATTTACAGATAGAGCAGGTCTAGACCGCTCTATAATCTACAGATAGAGCAGGTCTAGACCACTCTATAATCTACAGGTAGAGCAGGTCTAGACCGCTCTATAATCTACAGATAGAGCAGGTCTAGACCGCTCTATAATCTACAGATAGAGCAGGTCTAGACCACTCTATAATCTACAGATTGAGCAGTTGGATGATTGGAGGCCATTATAGTAACAATAAAGATAAAGGAACTATGACTAGAAATAAAAGTTGTACCGTCATCCCCCTAACCCTGCCAAGATCTCACGCTGCCCCTTTAACACCACATGTATAATACTCTAGATCCAGAGAGAGAGAGAGAGAGAGAGAGAGATGATAGATAGAGATATAGAGAGGTATATAGATAGATAGATAGATAGATAGATAGATAGATAGAGAGATATATAGATAGATAGAGATATAGACAGAGAGATAGAGAGATAGAGAGATAGATAAAGAGAGATAGAGAGAGAGATAGAGAGATATAGATAGACAGATAGACAGAGAGAGAGAGATAGAGAGATATATAGAGAGAGATATAGATAGAGTGATAGAGAAAGAGAGATAGAGAGAGAGAGATATTTACCTCTTGCTTCTTTACTTCAACATGAAGGATTAGATCCTGCAAAGAGTTTCATATTGTTAGACTGGATGTTCTTTTATTTCAGAGAATAAACGAGAACAAATGAAGTTGTTAGATAATCTTTTCACTGTTTTTATTTGTTATTTTATGTTTTCTGTGTTATGGATTTGAGAAACATTACTATTGTATTGTTGGGTTAAAAACAGATAGATCGGGATAGGGATAGAGATATAGATAGATAGAGAGATAGAGAGGGAGAGAGATATATAGATAGAAATAGATAGGGATAGGGATAGAGATAGATAGAGAGAGATAGAGAGGGATAGAGATATATAGATAGAAATAGATAGGGATAGGGATAGAGATAGATAGATAGAGAGATAGAGAGGGATAGAGATATATAGATAGAAATAGATAGGGATAGGGATAGAGATAGATAGAGAGAGATAGAGAGGGATAGAGATATATAGATAGAAATAGATAGGGATAGGGATAGAGATAGATAGAGATGGATGGAGATAGAGATATAGATAGATAGGGATATGGATAGGGATAGATAGATAGAGAGAGATAGAGATAGAGATATAGATAGATAGAGATAGATCGGGATAGGGATAGAGATATAGATAGAGATATAGATAGATAGAGAGATAGAGAGAGATAGATAGGGATGGGATAGAGATATAGATAGAGATACATAGAGATATAGAGAGAGATAGGGATAGAGATAGAGATATAGATAGTTAGAGAGAGATAGTAATATGGATAGAGATAGATAGGGATAGAGATATAGTTAGATAGATAGAGATAGATAGGGATAGAGATAGAGATATAGAGAGAGATAGGGATAGAGATAGAGATATAGATAGTTAGAGAGAGATATAGAGAGAGATATGGATAGGGATAGAGAGAGAGATAGATGACAGTTCCTTTGAGATACTGAGATCCAGATGGAAATGATTCTTTACCTGGTTTCCATTCTGTGAAAGACGCATCTGGTAAGGCTCCCATCCCTGCAAAGAGTTTCATACAAGAAGGGAAAGTTCAAATTCCAGAAATAAAGAATAAAATATGTGAAAGTTATAGGCGTTGATTTTGGTGGAGACGCATGCCATAACAGATGCCAACAAATCAACATAAATGTCTCCTGTCCCCACGATCAGGGCCGGCCAGCCTGGCTACACGGCCTGTCTGATGCGGTTTGATAAACTAAAGCTTTCTTCTTCATGAAACGTGTCGGACATCATCACATTTTCATTCATCTCCATTAGTAAGCTACAGGACAGCGTCTTTCAGAACATGACCTGCGCAAAAGAGAAAAATAAAAATGCGTCTCTGTACCCGGCACGTTGCAAACCACACTGACAGCCGTGGTAAAGTGATTATTACTTATTACGTCTTTTTTAAGTAGCGGACATTAAAGTGCGACCACATTATCCATCCCTCTCCGTGACCTTCTGTCTGTTCTCTTACTGCCCGACACACTGCAGTGACACCATGTTTCTCTCAGGGTTTGGGTTTTTTGTGGAGTCTTTAAATGAGAGGACAGCTGAAGACAGGAAAGAGAGGCGGCCGGGGGGGCTGAGAGAGTCAGACCATCACCAACTCAGTAGGACGCAGCCTCTGGGGACCATGAATGTCTCTATAACAGGACAACATATCTAATACTGGTTGAGATATTGGAGGATTAAAATTTAGATGAAAATCACAAAGAGATGTTTCTTTACCTGGGTTCCTCTGACCTGGAGAGGGATCCCTCCTCCGTCTGGTGTTGGGTTTCTGAGTTCTTCTTTCAACTTTTCTCTTTTTATTTCTTTCAACACATTTTCCTCCTCGTCGAACTTCACTTCCTCATAGACATAGTCATCACCAATACACCGTCTATGTTTTTTAATTCTAGTTGATGTTATTATGGCAGCCATAAGAATGACACCAAAGACCGAACTGAAGCCGATGATCTGAAAAAAGAAACAAAGATAGTTATATTATCACCAGGGAAGAAACAGCTGTTAGAGAGACAACAGACAGTCTCACAGACCTAACCAGGTAGAAACAAGCTGTTATGTTACCCTACAGGACAGATGTTCAGCATCAGGTAGAAACAAGCTGTAATGTTACAGGACAGATGTTCAGCACAGGACAGATGTTCAGCATCAGGGAGAAACAAGCTGTAATGTTACCCTACAGGACAGATGTTCAGCATCAGGGAGAAACAAGCTGTAATGTTACCCTACAGGACAGATGTTCAGCATCAGGGGAAACAAGCTGTAATGTTCAGGACAGATGTTCAGGGAGAAACAAGCTGTAATGTTACCCTACAGGACAGATGTTCAGCATCAGGTAGAAACAAGCTGTAATGTTACCCTACAGGACAGATGTTCAGCATCAGGTAGAAACAAGCTGTAATGTTACCCTACAGGACAGATGTTCAGCATCAGGGAGAAACAAGCTGTAATGTTACCCTACAGGACAGATGTTCAGCATCAGGGAGAAACAAGCTGTAATGTTACCCTACAGGACAGATGTTCAGCATCAGGAGAAACAAGCTGTAATGTTACCCTACAGGACAGATGTTCAGCATCAGGGAGAAACAAGCTGTAATGTTACCCTACAGGACAGATGTTCAGCATCAGGGAGAAACAAGCTGTAATGTTACCCTACAGGACAGATGTTCAGCATCAGGGAGAAACAAGCTGTAATGTTACCCTACAGGACAGATGTTCAGCATCAGGGAGAAACAAGCTGTAATGTTAATGTAACCCTACAGGACAGATGTTCAGCATCAGGGAGAAACAAGCTGTAATGTTACCCTACAGGACAGATGTTCAGCATCAGGGAAACAAAATGTAACCCTACAGGACAAGCTGTAATGTTACCCTACATGGACAGATGTTCAGCATCAGGGAGAAACAAGCTGTAATGTTATGTTCCCTACAGGACAGATGTTCAGCATCAGGGAGAAACAAGCTGTAATGTTACCCTACAGGACAGATGTTCAGCATCAGGGAGAAACAAGCTGTAATGTTACCCTACAGGACAGATGTTCAGCATCAGGGAGAAACAAGCTGTAATGTTACCCTACAGGACAGATGTTCAGCATCAGGGAGAAACAAGCTGTAATGTTACCCTACAGGACAGATGTTCAGCATCAGGGAGAAACAAGCAATGCTGTAATGTTCAGCCAGGGAGAAAGCTGTAATGTTACCCTACAGGACAGATGTTCAGCATCAGAAACAAGGTAATGAAACAAGCATCAGGTAGAAACAATGTAATGTAACCCTACAGGACAGATGTTCAGCATCAGAAACAATGTTACAGGACAGATGTTCAGCATCAGGGAGAAACAAGCTGTAATGTTACCCTACAGGACAGATGTTCAGCATCAGGGAGAAACAAGCTGTAATGTTACCCTACAGGACAGATGTTCAGCATCAGGGAGAAACAAGCTGTAATGTTACCCTACAGGACAGATGTTCAGCATCAGGGAGAAACAAGCTGTAATGTAACCCTACAGGACAGATGTTCAGCATCAGGAGAAACAATGTTACCCTACAGGACAGATGTTCAGCATCAGGGAGAAACAAGCTGTAATGTTAACCCTACAGGACAGATGTTCAGCATCAGGGAGAAACAAGCTGTAATGTAACCCTACAGGACAGATGTTCAGTATCAGGGAGAAACAAGCTGTAATGTTACCCTACAGGACAGATGGTCAGCATCAGGTAGAAACAAGCTGTAATGTTATCCTACAGGACAGATGTTCAGCATCAGGTAGAAACAAGCTGTAATGTTACCCTACAGGACAGATGTTCAGCATCAGGTAGAAACAAGCTGTATCTCCACCAGACTCCATGTAAATCGTATACCTTTAACGTCTATCTCTGTAGGGATCCATCCCATATTGTCAGACAGAATAATCTGAGTCTGTCAGCAGCAACAGAACTTTTAGTGGTAAAAAACAGAATAACACACACTGATGTAATGAGAAGAAAATAAAAACTCACAATTGACCAATGTTTCGCTCTGTTGATTTTTAACATGTCTTCCTTTGTCTGTTGACTTAAGAGTGAGTGAGTTCCATTGCAGTAGAGATCAGGGTATCTTACGCAAACATACCAGTCTCCCTTGAGTAACAAAGAGATAATCCACAGCGAACCTATGCAAACTGCCTTGATAATTCGTAAAACTACAATACTACACGGCTTGCATTCACAATTGAATACATTTTCAGTCCAGAGTTGTAAAATACATAATAATATAGTCGGTAGGATCACGTAGACATAGCTCTGCCATGTTTCACATGGGCATAGGTAGTCCCTCTCTAACAGAACACTGTAAGTAAAAATCACAACGACTAAGAAGAAAGTGCTGAATTGGGGGCTCCTGTAAGCTGCATAGGTTTTGTCCATCTTTTCTCCAAAGTTGTGCTGAGAGCTGCTGCCTGGTTCCTCTACTTATACATGAAACAGGAAACCAATGCTTTCCTCTTTTATACGAGTGAGGGGGAGTTTCTCTCTGCAAAGAACAGACTCTGTTCTTGGGGGGACGGGTCTTTCTCTCGATGAGGTCATCCCTCAATAACAGCACAGAGGTAGTGCTGTGCTCTAAAATAAAACAATTAAATTATATATTGTAAAGAATGTAACGCCATCTGTACTATAGTGTATATAGAGTAGGGTGAGTCATGCTTCTCTAAATGTTTCGGTATTAAAGTTCCAAATTATCATACATCTCAACACTCTCCTAACTCCTGAGACATCATATAAGACCAGGGCTAACTACAGTTAATTCTTGCTCATTTACTTTGTTACATCATTGATTTAGTATTTAAATCTGTTGGGGACCCTAAACACTGAGGAGCTGGTCCATGACCTGAAAAGACCTGGGACCACCGTTTCCAAGGTTACTGTTGGTAATACACTAAGACGTCATGGTTTGAAATCCATTGTGTGTAGCAATCAGCCGACGACAACAACTCCCAAAGGGGCATCGCTGGGATGGCGACTCTTGATCTCATTAAAAAAGAGAAAATGAAAAAAAGAGAATGATGATCAACATATGTTCATATGTTGATGGATATAGTTTTTGAGTTGCTAGGACGAGTTCATTCAAAATCTATTCTCGATTTAAAAAAAACGATTCAAAGTAGAGTTTAGATTCTCTGCCCACACACACAAACACATATACACACATCCACACACACCCACATATATATACACACCCACATACACATATACACACCCACATACACACACACACCCACATACACACACACCCACATACACACACCGACACACACACCCACATACACACACACACCCACATACACACACACACACACACACACATACACACCCACAAACACACTTACACACACACACACACACACACATACACACACACACACATATACACACCCACAAACACACTTACACACATACACACACACACACACACCCACACACACACACACCCACACACACACACACACACACACACACATATACACACCCACACACACACACACACACACACACACACACACACACACACACACACATATACACACCCACAAACACACTTACACACATACACACACACACACACACATACATACACCCACATACACATATACACCCACACACAAAACACACACACACACACACAAACACATATATACACACACAAACACTACCTTAAGGGGGTAAAATGACCCACACATATACACACACACACAAACACATCCACACATATACACACCCACACACACACACAAACGCACACACACACACACACACACACACACACACACTTCTCTTGTGTGAATCCCCAGGGGAAAAATTGCTTTCTTTCATTAAGGACAAACAGACTTATAAAAACTAGAAAAGCAATCCAACATTTTCAGAAAAAAGTTCAGAATAACAAACCCCATGTCCAGGAATTTTAAGGGTCCCACCCCTTAGAATTCCAGGAAGTGGGCTGATCCTGAGCCAGCCCAGGCTGGAGGAAAACCCAGAGCCCCACTACCTTTAAAACCAGAGTAAGTGTTTCTCGTCTAGGAGGATAAATGAAACCAGGAATCACAAATGGTAGTACTGTACAGCACGTGTGTTTTAAGCAGGAAACCTCCATGTCAGGACGTTAAGGGGGTAGAATGACACACACACACACACACACACACACACACACACACACACACACACACACACACACACACACACACACACAGCATAATGTTATAGCTTGTTTGCCATATTGTGTTTTCAATCTAACCATCCTGTGTAAAAGGGTCCAGTCCCTGTCCTCTGAGGGTTTGGAGGATGAGGTCAGTTTCTGGATTATGTCTTAATAACTTAACTTCTCAGATTCACAGTTTGACTGAGAGAAACAGCGGAGAGAGAAAGAGAAAGTTCAGCTGTTTGTCTTTAACATGTGCTGCATGTCTGAGTCTCTGCTGTTGATTACAGGACTCACAGGACGCCCCAACAACCCATCAACACCTTTCTCTGCTTTTACTTTCATTATACAGACACACAACAGAAACGGTCAAACCAAAGCAACGTGTCACCTAAAAGCTTTCTTCAGAGACGTGTTTTATTTAAGACAAAAGTAATATCTTTCACTGTTACTGCATGTCTCATATGGTCGACCCAAAGTCCCAAAAAAGCCCTCGACAACCAACTGTCTGTGTGTGTGTGTGTGTGTGTGTGTGTGTGTGTGTGTGTGTGTGTGTGAGAGAGAAACAACAAAATGCCAAAAAATGCAGCAGCTGACGCGACAAAAACTTTAGAAAAAGGCCAAAATTGAACCAGCCTCCAGGTCTTTCTGTAGGAGAAGGATCAGCATCTAGGCTGTCTACCAGGCTCCAGGTCTTTCTGTAGGAGAAGGATCAGCATCTAGGCTGTCTACCAGGCTCCAGGTCTTTCTGTAGGAGAAGGATCAGCATCTAGGCTGTCTACCAGGCTCCAGGTCTTTCTGTAGGAGAAGGATCAGCATCTAGGCTGTCTACCAGGCTCCAGGTCTTTCTGTAGGAGAAGGATCAGCATCTATGCTGTCTACCAGGCTCCAGGTCTTTCTGTAGGAGAAGGATCAGCATCTAGGCTGACTACCAGGCTCCTGGTCTTTCTGTAGGAGAAGGATCAGCATCTAGGCTGACTACCAGGCTCCAGGTCTTTCTGTAGGAGAAGGATCAGCATCTAGGCTGTCTACCAGGCTCCAGGTCTTTCTGTAGGAGAAGGATCAGCATCTAGGCTGTCTACCAGGCTCCTGGTCTTTCTGTAGGAGAAGGATCAGCATCTAGACCTGCTCTATCTGTAAATTATAGAGTGGTCTAGACCAGCTCTATAGAGCTCTATAACCCAAGATGGCACATAAACCTCTGTAAAAGCAGGACTTCCCTCAAACCCACTCACCTTCTCAAAATCCTCTATGGTACCAAGCAGTGTCACGCATCCTGGCCCAACTGCAAACTCATGGGAGAACATTTGGCTAGACAGCAGAGTGTAGCACATCATTATCTGATGTCTATAGGCCTGGGTTTTACAAATATTCCTAAAATTGCAGGTCACGTGGCTTACTCGTTTCAAAAACCCATGCTTTGCTTCAAAACACATAGACCAGAAGCGAACTATGGGCCCCAATTTCCTGATGGCTCTTGGATAATGAAGCATGAAATGATGTTTAGGCTTCAAGTGTCTGTTGGGGTAGAGGTCTAAAAAAGGACAATGGTGTTCCTGAATAAGATACCCCAAAAAGATGATTGCCCCATGCGTCAGTGCAGGAGAAAAGATAAACTCCATACAGCACAGTAATGAAAGGAACAATCCCCAGTGTTGGTTACCCTCTGGAACCAAATCCCCAATCATCAGCGGCAGCAGTCTCAGTAGACACCAAGTCTGTGATGCCGTTTGCCTGAGGGCCCATCAGTATTTTTTAAGTCCTGGGGTTTGATTGCAGACTGCTTGTTGCAGCCATCGCAAAACCCATAGTCAAAGCTGGTCAGTCTATAGTTCAGCTGCTTAAGGGTTATGAGTTTTTGCTCTATCAATGAATTGAGCACAAGCTTAATTTCAAAAGCACCAACTCCCTCAAAGATGTCGTGCATTACATCAGGAGCTACATTGTCAGTTACATGGTAAAACTGCAACTTGTTCAAGGCACCGCCTCTTTTGATGCCAGTTTCAGTTGGGTTGTTTAGAAGGGAATCTGAGTTGTAATTCACCTAATCACGCAGTGATGAGGGATCCTCAACAGTTTGCGCCCTCAAAACCGCTGTATGTGCCCGACACCATCGACACACACTATTGGCTGAAAATCTTTCTGAGTAACCAAGGATGCTATTAAAGCTTCAGTAGGTAACTTTTGTAAAAATGTATTTTTTACATATTTGTTAAAACTGTCACTATGCTCTGACAGTAGAATATTAGACAGATAATCTGTGAAAAAATCAAGCTCCTGTGGCTCCTCCCTGTGTCCCTGATGCCATTTGCAGAAATACACCGCTCCCGGTCAGAAACAGCCAATCAGAGCCAGGAGGACTGTCTTAGCAGTGTCAATCACTCTCGTGTACGCGCTGCTCGTACCCCTTCCCCCCGCACAGCGTGTACCGTGTTCAAGCTCAAGACAGCCCGTGTGCTGCAACTGTGCTAATCGCAGAGAAACAACTTTTCAGGAAAACTGCCAATTTCTCGAGTGACACCTGCTCAGAAAACAAAGACGGGCAAACAGAAGAAGACCGATGACGAAAAGCGAGCTAAAAAGAAAGAATTAAACCGAGCCGAAATAAAACGAGGGTCAACATCGGAGCGGCTTTTCAGAGGTGGAGGGAGCTACGCCTCCTGAAAGGATTCAACATGGATTCAGAGCTAGCCACATTTCTGCTCAACCTGTAAGTATCCCTGCTGGATTTGTTTCATTATGTAAGAACTACACAACTAAGCTAGCGATGGTTACAGTATCGCTGGTGATAGCGCAAATCTCATGTTACTCTGTAGCTTGTTGCTAGCTAAGTCTAACAGTTAGCTTGTTGCTAGCTAAGTCTAACAGTTAGCTTGTTGCTAGCTAAGTCTAACAGTTAGCTTGTTGCTAGCTAAGTCTAACAGTTAGCTTGTTGCTAGCTAAGTCTAACAGTTAGCTTGTTGCTAGCTAAGTCTAACAGTTAGCTTGTAGCACGGCAGGAATGTTGTAGCAGGTGAAGTTTTTTTTGTCGATCACAATTAAATGCAGCTATGGTGAAACTACTTTAACTGTGCGCTGTCCCTGTCGATGTTTGGCAAGGCAGAAATCTTTGTTTGATTTTTTTGTAAACATACACGTTTTCTTCCCCCTCAGGATTGTAAATCAAATGTCTGACACACATTCTTTATGCTCCTCCAACAGGTCAGACATGGCCCAGACACAGAGCCACGTGAAGGAATCGTCTTTCAGTCCAAATCAAGATGTTCAGTATTTCCTTGTGAGTACTTTGCAAAATAAGCTGATTTATTTTCCCCATATGCAAAATAAAACCTAAGACCTATTTCTAAGATGTTGTTATTCCTTGGCTTAGTGAGCTTCCTCAGTGATTCATAATTCCTACTGAAAGTTTAGTGTTTTAAATTGATCCAAAAGGTAATTCAGTAATGTACTAATTTAAAACCCTTTATATTGAAAAATATTTACAAAACTTTTAATAGAAATATTTTAAATAAGCAATTTTTTTACATAAAGTTTTAAAAGCACAGCACACAACAGCTAAACCCTCCTCAGAATAAAGCCCCTGTATTGTGTGGAAAGCATTGGTGGCCCTGCTTACTAGCCTGTGCGTTCACGGCAGGCTCGAGGAGCTGTGGAGGGGGGGGCTGTAGTGTAGCAGAGAGCAAGGGGGAGGAGCCTGTAAGGTGTGCTTGTTCAAATTTTTAGGCTAAGTCCACGTTTCCTCAAAACTACCTACTGCAGCTTTAAGTCCAAGGTTATCCCCACACACCTGTGCCACTCCAGCCTTCACAGTGCCTTTGAAAAGTGTGGTTTCAATCTGAATACCATTCAGTTCCAGGTCCCTAATCTCATTCACAATTGGCTCTAGAACAGCGTTTCATACGTTTTCACATCATCAGTCTTATACACTGCTAACAAGAACTGAGACTTCAGGCTAGACAGATACTCTGGTGGCAAGCATTTAATGGTGAAATAGATAAAACCAAGCTTGTAGACTGAAGTTTTAGAGCCAAGTGGATTCACCATCTCACAATCATGGTTGTAAAGTACCAGTGGAATACAGAACTCTTTGGAAAAAAGAGGATTGGTACATAAGACATCTCTAAAATTTTGAACGGCAGAAGTTTCACGCTTTTTCCAATCTAAGATTTTCTCCATTGTTCCCTGACTTTCCAAGACAAGCTTCAGCATAGGTTTTAGTGGAACATAGTGGAAGTTGTCCCTAACTGCAACTTGTTTCACAGAACCCTTCTCACGATCAGTTTCTTGCATGTAGGAAAATCCAGGGAGAGGTACTGCTTCTGGCTGTACAAAGTATCCAGACTGGGAAGAAATACTTCATTTGCCTGTACTCAGTATTCAAAGCCCTGAAATGGTTCAGCAGCTAATGCAAATTGCTCTAGCAGTTCCTCTGATTTAAGAGTCTCAGAGTGGCCTCTTAAAAAAGAGACAGTTTTTCTCTTTAGACTACCAACTACATCTCTGATTAGACTAGATGTGTGTTCAACAACATCCCTAATCCCACTAAATGTCTGTGATGACTTAGACTTCAACCTAGCTAAGAAGAGTGCAACTCTGTCTTTATTAGTATTATTCATCATTCCCATTCTCACATCTCACTTATTATTTTTTTATTTATTCATCATTCTCATTTCCCATTTCAGAACTGTTCATATCTTCATACTGTTCATATTGTAATATAATAACATAATATTATTTATCCCAGCATCCTTTGCACTATGCTCCACATTTAAATAATTTTATTGAACTCTTCATTGCACTCATGTCTCTATGTTGTTTCTGTTTAGAGTATGTATATATTGTGTGTATATTAGTGTGTATATATTGTGTATATATTAGTGTGAATATTTTGTTTTGGTTGTTTTGTATGTGTAAGCACAGTGTGAGCAACAATGCTCCAGAGAAAAATTCCTCGTATGTGTCCTCATACCTGGCAAATAAAGCGGATTCTGATTCTGATGTTGTCATCCCATTCCTCCACTGAAGTCTCATTGCAATCTACCTCACAGGTTGACAGATCCACATCACTTTGTGGATCTGCAGACCTTTCAGGAAGTTCAACTGAAGAATCTCCTTCCTCTGTTCCAACTTCAAACTCAACAGCATGGCCCAGTAGGCGTCTCTTAAACCATCTCATGTGATTAAATGAGCGATGGCACCCAACTGGAGCACACTGGAAATATGTTGATGTGGAGTAAACATCATGTATCACTCTCAGATGGCCAAAAAAGTTCTTATGTCATTGCCTAAAGTTCTTCAACACTTGAAGCACACGTCACCCATTTGTGGAGACCTATGACTCTATACGTACCTCAAGATACTTTTTGACCTGGAGTTGAAATTGTAGCCGTGGCCCAAGGAGAGGTACCAGGGTCGGAGAAGCACTCTATCAATCTGCTCAGCTGCAAAACACAATATCAATTGTATATATTACCAATAGTTACATAACATTTTTTATTGGGTTAACAAACACATATAAACATGTATAAAGCAAGCTACACTGTATTTATTACCAGCTGCAAGATGGTCTTTACCTACATTTGTTTTAAAACCCCCATAATTAAAGTGAGTACTGTAGAATACCTTCAAACGCAGGGAGCAGCTCAGCCGGCGTCCATTCAAGAAGTTTCTCCTTCACAAAATCATCCTTTTAGAAATGAATAGAGACAATTTTAGGGTCACATATGACTTATCATTATGGATTGTTCTATAGGTCTATAGCTCATCGGCCATGTTGACCAAAATAATAGCACTGACACTATCATAGTACTATCATAACCACTACAACGCTCACGTTGACGTTTGGATTCAACACTGTGTAATCTTGCATGCTAAATACCCAAATGAGAGTCTAGGACGATCAAAATGAGTCCAAGATGTAAATTTTAACTTTAGTATAATTATGTATTCATTAATATGGATACTATAGCATATAGTAAACACTGTAACAGTGTACGTTCACACTAGTACTTTTCTGTAGGGTAATAACATTGCATTTTTAGATTAACCTAGTCAAGAATATCAACATTTTACATAATGTATAACAGAACTAATGAACAACCCTAACCCTAAGGAATGCTAATCAATTGTTAAAAAGACTGAATGTGAGAACAAGCATTTAGCTGCTAATGCTAACTTTAGTTCAACAGTCTCGCTTTGCCAGACCACCACACTCATCCTACAACTCAGCAAAACTACAGGAAGTCACTATGTGCTCACTGGATTTTAATCACAATAACATTATCACAATGACTTGATTATTGTTAGCTAGCTAGCTATATGCTGAGTCACTGCAGCCAGGCTGTTAGCTAGCTAGCTATTTGCTGAGTCACTGCAGCCAGGCTGTTAGCTAGCTAGCTATTTGCTGAGTCACTGCAGCCAGGCTGTTAGCTAGCTAGCTATATGCTGAGTCATTGCAGCCAGGCTGTTAGCTACATAGACATAATAAAGAGTAGACGCCGCATTGGCTGCTGAGCGCGAGAAATCCAGCCGCCATCTTGGACCGGTCATACTCGTTACTTGGCAGCAGAAGATACAAGATGCCAGAGCACTGTGCAGCATATTCCTGCTCAGATCGGCGGATTTTTTTTATCTTATCTCTTTCACTCTGGGTTCTGTGAAGCATTTTGTAGGCCTATCTGTGTTTTGAAATTTGCTACATAAGTTAAGTTCCAAAAGCAGCACTAATGTATGCTTGTGTTGTTATTACATTGGGATTGTCTCTGGTTTAGTTGGGATTTGTTTGATAAGACTTGCACGTTACTCTTATAAGATAGATAGATAGAGATATATATATAATTATATAGCCTTTTCAATAGCAATGTGCTTGAGTACAGAGTCAACACAACATAAAAGAGGTGTATCTGTCCAAATACTTATGTAATAAGAGCTGAGACAGCTGGTCATTTATCAAATATATCGAAAGTCGCAATAAGTATGCAATATTTAGTTTATTTTGTTGAGTTGTCCTGTTAACTTTATTTATGTATTTTATACTGTCCAACCAGTAGAACCCGTCCTGTTCTGTAGACATGGTCCTTAGTTATTTATATTATAACTTTATTTATGTATTTTATACTGTCCAACCAGTAGAACCCGTCCTGTTCTGTAGACATGGTCCTTAGTTATTTATATTATAACTTTATTTATATATTTTATACTGTCCAACCAGTAGAACCCGTCCTGTTCTGTAGACATGGTCCTTAGTTATTCATGTTGGACCACTCCAATATAACTTTCAGTTAAAATAAACCTTGTGTTGTAAGAAAACTTGTTTAATTTGTTATGAATCTATTTTGTAATTTTATATATGTTTAAAAATATCGGAATTAATATTGATGTTGCAATATCACATTTTGTCAATGTTGTGCAACCCTAGTGTGTGTGTGTGTGTGTGTGTGTGTGTGTGTGTGTGTGTGTTGGGAGTGGGGCTGCTAAATGTCAATTTCTGGGAGGCAATTGATGCAGAACAACGTGGTAGTACTGTGCGTGTGTGTGTGTGTGTGAGCTTGTGTGTGTGTGCGTGTGTGTGTGTGTGTGTGCGTGTGTGTGTGTGTGCGTGTGTGTGTGTGTGTGTGCGTGTGTGTGTGCGTGTGTGTGTGTGTGTGTGCGTGTGTGACAGAGAGAGAGACAAATAAAAAG
>CM049377.1:32074074-32091574 GCA_026937815.1 Etheostoma perlongum | reverse complement strand
AATTTTATGGAAATCGTATCATGAACTAGTGCAACATCAAATCGCAGGGGGGCGCAATATTTGTTAAAGGCAAAATATGTGTCAAATCATTGTAAAATACATACAAATTGTATCCTACAGTCTAAAAAAATAATAATAATCTTTGTTTGGTACAGGTTTGGTACCAAAAGTTTGACAGATCCACATCACGTTGTGGATCTGCAGACCTGTCAGGAAGTTTAACTGAAGAATTTTCTTCCTCTGTTCCAACTTCAAACTCAACAGCATGGCCCAGTAGGCGTCTCTTAAACCATCTCATGTGATTAAATGGCGATGGCACCCAACTTGGCGCACTGGAAATATGTTGATGTGGAGTACGTTATGTATCACTCTCAGATGGCCAAAAAATGTCTTATGTCATTGCCTAAAGATCTTCTACACTTGAAGCACACGTCACCCATTTGTGGAGACCTATGACTCTATACGTACCTCAAACAACTTTTTGAGCTGGAGTTGAAATTTTAGCGGTGGCCCAAGGAGAGGTATCAGGGAGCTCAAGCTGTTTCCATCCAAGAGATACAAGCACTCTCTATCAATCTGCTCAGCTGCAAAACACAACATTAATTGTATATATTACCAATAGTTACATAACATTTTTATTGGGTTGACAAACACATATAAACATGTATAAAAAGCTTACACTGTATTTATTACCAGTTGCAAGATGGTCTTTACCTAAATTTGTTTTAAACCCCCCATAATTAAAGTGAGTACTGTAGAATACCTTCAAACGCAGGGAGCAGCTCAGCCAGCGTCCATTCAACAAGTTTCTCCTTCACAAAATCATCCATCTTTTAGAAATGAATAGAGACAATTTTAGGGTCACATATGATTTATCATTATGGATTGTTCTATAGGTCTATAGCTCATCGGCCATTTTGACCATAATAGTAGCACTAACACTAAGAAGTACTCTCATAACCATTAGAGCGCTCATGTTGACCGTTTAGATTCAACACTGTGTAATCTCGCATGCTAAATACCCAAATGAGGGTCTAGGATGATCAAAATGAGTCCAAGATGTAATTCTTTTTTTACTATAATTATGTATTAATTAATATGGATACTATAGCATACAGTAAACACTATAACAGTGTACATTCACACTGGTACTTCTCTGTAATAACCATTGCATTTTTAGATTAACCTAGCAAAGAATATAAATATTTTACATAATGTACAACAGAACTAATGAACAGCCTTAGCGGCCCAGCCCAGTGGACATCCCTCAAATCATTTAACACTTTAAAGACTGCAAATCAACACAAACACAGCTCAAAATAATTCAATAAAAAATCTTAAAACATAACTTTTCCCCATCCTATTGAAGCACGTATCACCTAAGATACAGTAATACATATTTCCATAGTAGTCTTCAGACCACAGTCATGATGTGCTCACTGGATTTTAATCACAATAATATTATCACAATAACTTGATTAGCGTTAGCTAGCTATCTATGCTATATGCTGAGTCACTGCAGCTAGCAGCCAGTCACTGTTAGTCTAGCTAGCTATATGCTGAGTCACTGCAGCCAGGCTGTTAGCTAACATTATTAAACGTTATATAGTTAATTAATCCCGTATAAGGGTGTTAGTGTGTTTACAGGAACCAAAAATAGCGACGAAGAAAAGTAAAGATTCACTAGCTAACGTTAGAGGAGAGGCAGTTAGCTAGCAAGATACAAGATGAGTTTGAGCTAACCGTTAACTGCTAACGTTAATGTGCTATAACGCTAGCCTTATAGCTCGCTAGCTAGCGTTAGCTAAAGTGAACTAACGTTACGGTTAACCATACAGACAGCTAGCTAAGCTAATAGCTAACATTACCATAGCTACATTATATTAACAATACAGCCGTAAACCTAAACACAAACATACCTTGTAACTGTTAAACTGCTTAACACATAAGAGAGAACAAGTCTCTTTATTTTATCATTGTCCTGTTTTTGCGTTATTATCAGGTTTTAGAGTTTTAGAGCTCGGGCCATAGCGTTAGCACTAGCTAACGGTCATTTTCCCTTCGTCATCCTCACTGTCAAGTGCGTCAACGACGCTAAATAACAGCTACTCATGACGTTAACGTTATATAGTTAATTAATTCCGTGTAAGGGTGTTAGTGTGTTTACATGAACCAAATTGTCTGGTTATTCTAACATATTTGTATAGTTTTACCGTCTTAAAGTTTCCACTTACCGGAGCTGTGGTCGTCGAGGTCCTGCCTTCTGTCCAGAAATGGCGGAAGAATGAGCCGTTGTGGTCTGACCCATCGTGTTGGGTCACAGTCTTTGACCCAACGTTGGTTTAAATCAACCCAACATAAGACCCAACAGCCTTAACCCAGCATTTGGGTTATTAAAATAACCCAGCGTTTTTTAGTGTGTATATACTGTATATATATATACACACACATATACTGTATATACACATATATACACACACACACACATACATATACACACACACACATACATATATATATACTGTATATATATATATATACACACATATACTGTATATACACATATATATACACACACACATATATATATATATATACACACATATACACACACATATATATATACACACACATATATACACACACACATCTGCAGTCAAACCAGGGGAAGTCCTTCATGGTGGGCAGCCCGCCTGCGTCTGATGGAGCTGGAGATGGGAACCTGAACGTTATCAGGAATGCCTCATCTGGTTCGACAAGACAAGACCTGCACGCAGTGTTCTGGAAATACACGGAGGACACACATGGACACACACCTACTGGGTTGTGTCTCATGATTTATCCCTCACCAAACACACATAAATGTATAGACACACACACACACACACACACACACACACACACACACTTTATATAATATATATATATACCTAACGGCAGCATTACCCAGTCCTTCCATTCTAATGTGAGTCCCAAATAGAGGTGAGACGGGGGAGGAGGGGGGAGACATTGAGCTGATAATCATCATGGCGGCCGGGGGACGTGGTGTTTGTCTTCCTGTTGCCATGGCAGCAGCTGTGGGAGTTATCAGGGTATCTGAAGGTTTGCATTCCGGGTCAGGTCTCTGCGGGTAGCAACAGGACTGGCTTTGACTTCTCGTGACTGTAGTGGTCTTTGCTTATCACATGGAACTTTATATCAGCATGTCCAGATCACAGCGGGGGGTTTAGTCTCCAACAGGCGTCTGCGGGACAGAGTGCATCACATTGGCCCGACCAATAGAAAGGCTGGACCCTAAATGGCCCTCCAGGACTTTAGGGGACAGCCAACGTCCCACTACGGGAATGCTCTCGTTCTGCAGGAAGTTCCACCAGAGGCCATTCGTTTCGGATGTCCTTCCCCGTCCTCTGTCTCTGTGATGGCGTTCTAACCTCCGTCCCCATCTTCTGTCTCTGTGATGGCGTTCTAACCTCCGTCCCCCATCTTCTGTCTCTGTGATGGCGTTCTAACCTCCGTCCCCGTCCTCTGTCTCTGTGATGGCGTTCTAACCTCCGTCCCGTCCTCTGTCTCTGTGATGGCGTTCTAACCTCCGTCCCCTGTCTCTGTGTGTAACCTCCGTCCTCTGTCTCCGTGTCCCTTTCCTCTGTCTCTGTGATGGTGTTCCAACTTCCGTCCCCATCCTCTGTCTCTGTGTGTAACCTCCGTCCTCTGTCTCCGTGTCCCTTTCCTCTGTCTCTGTGATGGCGTTCCAACTTCCGCCCCCATCCTCTGTCTCTGTGTGTAACCTCCGTCCTCTGTCTCCGTGTCCCTTTCCTCTGTCTCTGTGATGGCATTCCAACTTCCGTCCCATCCTCTGTCTCTGTGTCTAACCTCCGTCCCGTCCTCTGTCTCCGTGTCACTGTCGTCTGTCTCTGTGTCTAACCTCAGTCCCCGTCCTCTGTCTCTGTGTGTAACCTCCGTCCTCTGTCTCCGTGTCCCTTTCCTCTGTCTCTGTGATGGCGTTCCAACTTCCGTCCCCCATCCTCTGTCTCTGTGTGTAACCTCCGTCCTCTGTCTCCGTGTCCCTTTCCTCTGTCTCTGTGATGGCGTTCCAACTTCCGTCCCCATCCTCTGTCTCTGTGTGTAACCTCCGTCCCTCTGTCTCCGTGTCCCTTTCCTCTGTCTCTGTGATGGCGTTCCAACTTCCGTCCCCATCCTCTGTCTCTGTGTGTAACCTCCGTCCTCTGTCTCCGTGTCCCTTTCCTCTGTCTCTGTGATGGCATTCCAACTTCCGTCCCATCCTCTGTCTCTGTGTCTAACCTCCGTCCCCATCTTCTGTCTCTGTGTCCCTGTCCTCTGTCTCTGTGATGGCGTTCTAACCTCCGTCCCCGTCCTCTGTCTCCGTGTCCCTGTCCTCTGTCTCTGTGTCTAACCTCCGTCCCCTGTCTCTGTGTCTAACCTCCGTCCCCATCCTCTGTCTCTGTGTGTAACCTCCGTCCTCTGTCTCCGTGTCCCTTTCCTCTGTCTCTGTGATGGCATTCCAACTTCCGTCCCATCCTCTGTCTCTGTGTCTAACCTCCGTCCCCATCTTCTGTCTCTGTGTCCCTGTCCTCTGTCTCTGTGATGGCGTTCTAACCTCCGTCCCCCCGCCCTCTGTCTCCGTGTCCCTGTCCTCTGTCTCTGTGTCTAACCTCCGTCCCCTGTCTCTGTGTGTCCCCCGTCGTCTGTCTGTGTCTAACCTCCATCCCCGTCCTCTGTCTCTGTCTTCGGGCTCTAACCTGCGGCTGGTTTCTGAGGACTATGGTTACCTGGTCCTCAGGTCTCTGCAGGGTAAATCCAGACTGCTAGCTAGACTAGAATTGTTTCAATCAAGTACGCCGTCTGACAGAACATCTGTGGATAATTTTAAATTAATAATAATTATAAAACCTGTTCCAGGACCAGCTGGCAGAGTGCCAGACACCACGTTTTAATCAGGGACTTATTGGATCAGAAACAGACCTTTGGTGTTTTTGGGTCCTGTTGTTCTTGTTGAGAAAGTAGAGTTGGGTGAGTTCCTTTTTTGGGTATCGGTACGGTACAGATTCAATTACTGGCAAATTATCAAAGATGTTTTTATCGCTATTAATAAAGTTATGAATATGGTATTAATCATTTTACCAAATTGACAGAACTCCAAACGTAGCCCCACCGTGGGACCAGGGACCAATAATTAACTGAAACAAGCGTTCCCTTTAAAATACAGTAGTAGAAATGATTTAACTTCAAAATCACCAACGGCCAATCAATAATCCTTCAAACATCAAAACCTATATTCCTTTTTACAAACTACATCAAAGCAGGGACAGAGACCAGCCGAGTCCTCCATGGGGGGCTGGAGCGGTTTACTTTCTAAATACGCTGTCCTCGGCCTCTGGTCCACATGTGGGACTGGATATCTTACTTTGCCACCGTCATGCACACCTGGACATTCACTCTCTCTCTCACAGAGACACAGACATGCTCTCACAGGGACAGACAGACAGAGACGCTCTCACAGAGACAGAGACACATAGACAGAGACACACAGAGATGCACATAGACAGAGACGCACGCTCGCACACACAGAGACACACAAAGACAGAGACACACAGAGACAGAGACACACAAAGACAGACATAAATGATTTGTAATGGTGAAATAAATGATTGTGTGAAAGACAGACAGATGTTGACCAGAGTGGATAAGACTAAAACATGTTGATGCTGAGTCTTACCGGTGGTTTATATTGGGAGAAACATTTCAATGTGTGAAATAAATGTTTTTTTGTTAACCTCATCCCACACTCTTGTCTTCTGTAAACTTAAAAAAAGTTGGATGAACTTAAATTTTCAAGACAACTCACTTGATATGTTATTCAAACATAATGAAGTCAACACAAATACAAAGTTTAGTCAGGACAACTGGTCCCAGTATGTAATGTAGACCTGATGTAGACTGGAGCTGACTCCACAGTCATTAGTTCATATAATGCATCATTTGAAGTTGGATTCACTAAATTGAAAGTTGTGTTTACAACCAACCTTAGTTGACTGGACCTGTTAGTTAAGTGAACTTGATCCATTGAGTTGAGAGAAATGAATAACGTCTTTGTCCCGACTTAATATCTGATTTCCAAACAACTTAGAAATCTAAGACAATCAGGTTACACTCTTCAAGTTGAGTCAAATATTATTTTACAGTGCAGGCACGTGTCTGTGGGTGAAGAAAGGGGGGTGACAAAGTCCGAGCTTTGAGGCTCTCTGCAACCTAAAGACTACAAAAATGGAGGTCGGGGAATCATTGGCGATCCTAGTTAGCAGATTTTGTCCAAACAAGGGGATGTTCATTTGTACAAAAACAGCTGATCCTGTACATTATATAAAGAATATGTTAGATATGATATTAGATATATGTTAGATCATCTCTGGGAGTGATTTACAGATGATTTTTACTTATATACTGTATGTTGTATTAATTTTCACTTCATGGCTTTTCAAAACAAAAAGTAACTCATTCCCCTTCCAGCCGTGGATGTGCCATCCTGTGGTTTCTTGTTTCATTTCACTTCCTCGGTTGGTTTTGGTGACTGATGATGTCATTAAATCTTTACATTAGTCAGCACTGAACACAAAGAACAGCTGGGGCTGATGGGAATGTTTGTAGTTTATTAAGAAAGGAAATACAGATGAAACTCTGAATGTGTACACGCTAAGTTACTACTATAGATGTAAAAATAAAAGCTGGGGCAAACTACTAACACTCACTGAGCTGAAAGATATTCTACTCAGAAAATATAAATCACAACGGAAACATTTCTTAAACATTACTAATATCTAGGCCTGTCAATCAAATAGTGAATCCTATTAATCTCCATGGTAACTCAGGTCACATCAACAGTGCATGCAGATAACTAACTCCCTGTTGTTGGGGAGACCATTCAAAATCCCCGTATCTTTATCCATTTTAACGAACGGAGAGGTAGGTCGCGAGGCTCTGATCCAGATGCAGTTCAGCAAAGTAAGACTTTATTAACCAAATGTACAACAGAAAGAGTCCAGGAGACCGGTAGAGCAACAACTTACAACATGTGGTCCCAAAAGACGAGCAGGCACAGCCATAAAGCTCAGGAAACCAGACCGGCACACGTAGAAACCAGACCAGCACCGACGCCACGACAGAGACTACATACACCAGGTAACGAGGACTGACAAGGGACAGGTGACCCAACAGGTGCAACACATCAGGGCGGGGGCAGAACAATCAGAAAAGGCGGGGAAACAACCAAAGACTGGACGACAAGTGAACAAGGATGTGAGCAAACGGTGGATTTCAAAATAAAACAGGAAGTTCATGAAAACAAACAGAATACATGAAACAAACTAAAACAATGAAACAACACAAGGACAAAAACATGACAAGCTTAGAATCTTCTCATCGGGTCTTCAGCTGCTATAAATGGAAGCATTAAAGCATGGTTGCACTCTTTGTCTGCAATGACAGCTGATAGCAAAGGGAGAAACAGATTTCAAAGCAGGGTTGTGACTGGTTCTGATTGGTTTAGCAGGAAGGTGAACGCCTCCAACAGCTGATTGGAGTTAGGACGAGCATTGGTTAAGAGGAGGTCTTCCTGAGAGGTTTTACACTGAGATGCATTTCATCAGGAGAGACTAGCTGCAGATATGAGACAGTTATACATGCAAATAATATATTGATCAAGATAACAGCTGAACTGATTAGCAGTGCATCGATTAAAAGTTAGGTCTTCCTGAGAGGACTTACGCTGAGCTACATAACAAAAGCCAAAGAAATGGTAAACATTATGATTACAGGTTAAAGCTCAGTGTATCAACAGTATATTGTATATATTGTGCGACCATCGTAGAAGACCCATCTTCACAGTCTCGTGTCTGGTGAATCTGGATTCTCCTCCGCCACCTGTTTGAAGAAAAAACAATTTAAAGTGGAAATTAATGGTTTTCATGTGAATACAGAGTAATAAAACAAGCTGTACTATATATTATTACCTCTTCTCTTGTTTGTTCTTCTCTTGGTTCTTCTCTTGGTTCTTCTTTCAGTTCCTCTTGCCTCGGTACTTCTTGCCTCGGTACCTCTTGCCTCGGTACCTCTTGCCTCGGTACTTCTTGCCTCGGTACTTCTTGCCTCGGTACTTCTTGCCTCGGTACTTCTTGCCTCGGTACTTCTTGCCTCAGTACTTCTTGCCTCAGTACTTCCTGCCTCGGTACCTCTTGCCTTGGTTCTTCTTGCCTCTGTACCTCTTGCCTTGGTTCTTCTTGCCTCTGTACCTCTTGCCTTGGTTCTTCTTGCCTCGGTACCTCTTGCCTCGGTTCCTCTTCCCTCGGTTCTTCTTGCCTCGGTTCTTCTGGCTTTGGTACTTTTTTCCTCGGTACTTCTTTCCTCGGTACCTCTTGCTTCAGTTCTTCTTGCCTCAGTTCCTCTTGCCTCTGTTCCTCTTGCCGCCGTAGATCAGGAGGAACGCCGTGGTCCTGCAGAGAGTTTCATAAAGTGAGTTTGGAACACATGAAGTTCTTGTCACATAATCCTGATTTATGATATCTGAACAAAGACCTGTGTGAAAAGGGCCAAAATATAGATCACCATGAAACCTTCCCGACTGAACTCCTTACATACACTCATTAAGACAATCATGTTTTGTATTAGTTTTCTTAAATGTCATGTCAACAAGACTTTACCTAATGCTAACTTTGGGAGAATTTACACAAGTACACATAATGTAGTAAAATCAATGTTTCAGAAAGAAAAGAGCCCACAATCTTAACACAATCTTAATGTTTTTGCCTGTAGGGTCTTTCCTTTACCCAATGTACACCTGGTTTTTAGACACAAACTAAATGAAAAAAGCTCAATTTCTATTTTGGATTCTTTACCTGGTTCGGGGTTTCTTGTGCCTCTTGTTGTTGTTGATTCTCAAGCTCAGGTGCTCTAATCAGCTCATCGTCCACATGAAAACAGTCTTCCCATCGTTGATTACGGATTCTCTCCTGGATTTCTTTAGTCAACTTTTCTTTTGCAGATTTCCTCATAATATCTTCCAGCACGACTTCTTCCTCCTCAATATCAGTTTGTGATACATAAACTGTCTGTTCCAGGAACCGCTTTTTGCAGCAACATCTGTTGCAGCAGCGTCTGTTGCAGCAGCATCTGTTGCAGCAGCATCTGTTGCAACATCTCATCCATGCATCTAATGGAGGAAAGGATCCCCACAACAACGATACCAAAAGAGTAACCAGCCACCTATGGACTGAAAAAAGGAAGAACAGCTAGTTATAGCAGCATTACTGTGTTCTGTTTCTCGTGTGATAGCACTCAGGCTGATCGAGTGGAGTGGAAACACTCACCCTGGACTTGTTCTTTAGGTCAGCAATCATTTTGTGTTCATCGTCCGTGAGCTTTGCCGGGGCTTTGCAGGCTAACTGTGCCTGTTGTTCAGACCCGTCATTACAACAGCAAAGCGAACCAGTCTCCATCCAGGAGCACAAAAACAAGCCACAGCGAACCAACTAACAATGCTTTTATAATGTGATGTAAGGAAGTACAGACAAACCTGCAGCAGCGACCTGAACAATCACATTGTGAGAAGCAGTATCTATTGACTCTCTGAAATGTCCGGTCTGTCCACAGTTTTAAGAGAATGATTATACAACCCGGCAGAGCCAGGTACAATCTGCAGGCATAGGTTTGTGTTTTGCAGGTGCAGGCAAAGTCCTTACCCAGCAGAATAGTGTAGGTAAACATCAGAATTATGGCACCATAGGTGCTCAGGTTCCCAAGCAAGTTTAGATAGTATGCTCTCCATGTTCTCCTCCGGCTGATGTGCCGTTGGCATCAGTAGATCAGCAGCTTATACCAACATGAAACCATGCAGTTCCTGTTTTTTTAAAGGGGGGGTTGAAAGAAATCTGTTGGGTATGGTGGATTTAAACAAGTGCGTCATCCACATGTGAAACTGCAAGTCCCTTAATGTCTTTTTGTTTTCTGTTCTTCAACTATTGACCACAAAGGGACACAACTGTCTGTTTCTCAGTATGACTGTGTCCATTAGATTGTGGCGTCCGTCGAGTGAAGATAATGACCTCTAGGTCCTCTAGGTCATTATCTTCATTCTAGGTCCCTGCTTCCTTTTGGCAAACTGGATGAGACAGTCTCTATCATCAGAGGGCAATAAATGTTTTTCAAGCTGATTCACATCCATCTCCATGTTTCTATCCAGAGGTGTGCTGTTATTAGTCTCTCATGTCCAGACCCCCCTCCGCTCTGCAGAGGTCTGACTAGTCCACTCAACATTCCTGGATGGGAGAACAACCGGCTCTGGTTTATTGGCATTTCTATAAACCAATCACAATCATCGTGGGCGGAGCTAAGCTCCGGACGGAGCCATGGTGCCGCTGCTAAATAGTCTCAGGAAGGAAGCTGTTCTGATCGAACTGGTGTACGTTCAGAAGTAGTTTTAGTCGTCAACAGAAAACTCGGATTGGACAGCTAGCTGTCTGGATTTACCCTGCAGAGATCTGAGGACCAGGTAACCATAGTCCTCAGATTGGACAGATAGTCTAGCTAGCTGTCTGGATTTACCCTGCAGAGATCTGAGGACCAGGTAACCATAGTCCTCAGATTGGACAGATAGTCTAGCTAGCTGTCTGGATTTACCCTGCAGAGATCTGAGGAGCAGGTAACCATAGTCCTCAGATTGGACAGATAGTCTAGCTAGCTGTCAGGATTTACCCTGCAGAGATCTGAGGACCAGGTAACCATAGTCCTCAGAAATCAGCCACAGGTTAGAACGCCGACAGAGAGACAGAGGACAGGGACGGAGGTTAGACACAGAGACAGAGGACATGGACGGAGGTTAGAACGCCATCACAGAGACAGAAGATGGGGATGGAGGTTAGAACGCCATCACAGAGACAGAGGATGGGGACGGAGGTTAGACACAGAGACAGAGGACGGGGACGGACTTCTGATGGGATTACAGTAGGCAAAGGAACAATCCCGGAAGTGAAAGTATTATTCTATATTCATTACTTATTTATTGAAACTAGATGAAAAACTGTATGAATGAGCTCCCATAAACAGCAAGGTGGTATAAAGGACTTTGATAATGGATCCAACCATCGGAGAAACCTGTCCTCCATTGACCTCCAGCTGGTCCTCACATGGATCTGACGTGTGATTCTGAACGTTGGTTTCATATTTTTCATATTTGTTTCCATGTGAAGATGTTTTCTCGTCCTCCAACCAGACCTCTGCTGCTTTCTACCTGGTAATCCCGGGTTCTGGTCTCGTCTCACTTCCTCTGATGGTTTCTAACAATTACCATAGACAATATGACTTTCATATTTGCCAGTGTCGTCGTGGTTAATGTCCTCATGATATATGTCCTCGTGATTAATGTACTCATGATCTATGTCCTCGTGATTAATGTACTCAGTGGGGTTCATAAGTTTAGGGTCCCATAATAAAGTTGACTAAAAAGAGGAAAAAAAAAATCATCTTTTTAGAAATTAATTTTAATGTCTTCATTAGAAAATTAGGAAAAATCCGACCTTTAAGGGCACCAATTTTCTTTGTGAATGAATAATGTATCATAAATAAATAAATGTTCTTCCTTAAAATGCAGGGGGCAAAATTATACACCGCGTATGTTAAAGTACAGGGGCATAAGTATAAACCCCCCTATGTTAAAATACAGGGGCATAAGTATAAAACCCCCTATGTTAAAATACAGGGGCATAAGTATACACCCCCCTATGTTAAAATGCAAGGGCATAAGTATAAACCCCCCTATGTTAAAATACAGGGGGCATAAGTATACACCCCCTATGTTAAAATACAGGGGGCATAAGTATACACCCCTATGTTAAAATACAGGGGCATAAGTATACACCCCCCTATGTTAAAATGCAGGGGGTATAAGTATACACCCCCCATGTTAAAATACAGGGGCATAAGTATACACCCCCCTATGTTAAAATACAGGGGCATAAGTATACACCACCCTATGTTAAAATACAGGGGCATAAGTATACACCCCCCTATGTTAAAATACAGGGAATAAGTATACACCCCCTATGTTAAAATACAGGGGGCATAAGTATACACCCCCTATGTTAAAATACAGGGGGCATAAGTATACACCCCCTATGTTAAAATACAGGGGGCATAAGTATACACCCCCTATGTTAAAATATAGGGACATAAGTATACACCCCCTATGTTAAAATACAGGGGGGCATAAGTATACACCCCTATGTTAAAATACAGGGGCATAAGTATACACCCCCTATGTTAAAATACAGGGGCATAAGTATACACCCCTATGTTAAAATACAGGGGGCATAAGTATACACCCCCTATGTTAAAATACAGGGGGCATAAGTATACACCCCTATGTTAAAATACAGGGGCATAAGTATACCCCCCTATGTTAAAATACAGGGGTATAAGTATACACCCCCATGTTAAAATACAGGGGCATAAGTATACACCCCTATGTTAAAAATACAGGGGGCATAAGTATACACCCCCTATGTTAAAATACAGGGGCATAAGTATACACCCCCTATGTTAAAATACAGGGGCATAAGTATACACCCCCCTATGTTAAAATACAGGGCATAAGTATACACCCCCTATGTTAAAATACAGGGGACATAAGTATACACCCCCTATGTTAAAAATACAGGGGCATAAGTATACACCCCATGTTAAAATACAGGGACATAAGTATACACCCCCTATGTTAAAATACAGGGGCATAAGTATACACCCCCTATGTTAAAATACAGGGCATAAGTATACCCCCCTATGGTAAAATACAGGAGCATAAGTATACACCCCCCTATGTTAAAATACAGGGGCATAAGTATACACCCCTATGTTAAAATACAGGGGCATAAGTATACACCCCCTATGTTAAAATACAGGGGGCATAAGTATACACCCCCTATGTTAAAATACAGGGGCATAAGTATACACCCCCTATGTTAAAATACAGGGGGCATAAGTATACACCCCCTATGTTAAAATACAGGGGCATAAGTATACACCCCCTATGTTAAAATACAGGGGAATAAGTATACACCCCCTATGTTAAAAATACAGGGGGCATAAGTATACACCCCCTATGTTAAAATACAGGGGGCATAAGTATACACCCCCTATGTTAAAATACAGGGGCATAAGTATACACCCCCTATGTTAAAATACAGGGGCATAAGTATACACCCCCTATGTTAAAATACAGGGGCATAAGTATACACCCCCTATGTTAAAATACAGGGGCATAAGTATACACCCCCTATGTTAAAATACAGGGGCATAAGTATACACCCCCTATGTTAAAATACAGGGGCATAAGTATACCCCCTATGTTAAAAACAAGGGGGCATAAGTATACACCCCCCTATGTTAAAATACAGGGGCATAAGTATACACCCCCTATGTTAAAGTAAGGGGGCATAAGTATACACCCCCTATGTTAAAATACAGGGGCATAAGTATACACCCCCTATGTTAAAATACAGGGGCATAAGTATACACCCCCTATGTTAAAATACAGGGGCATAAGTATACACCCCTATGTTAAAATACAGGGGCATAAGTATACACCCCCTATGTTAAAATACAGGGGGCATAAGTATACACCCCCTATGTTAAAATACAGGGGCATAAGTATACACCCCCTATGTTAAAATACAGGGGCATAAGTATACAACCCCCATGTTAAAATACAGGGGCATAAGTATACACCCCTATGTTAAAATACAGGGGCATAAGTATACACCCCCTATGTTAAAATACAGGGGCATAAGTATACACCCCCTATGTTAAAATACAGGGGCATAATTATACACCCCCTATGTTAAAATACAGGGGCATAAGTATACACCCCCCTATGTTAAAATACAGGGCATAAGTATACACCCCCCCCTATGTTAAAATACAGGGGGGCATAAGTATACACCCCCTATGTTAAAATACAGGGGCATAAGTATACACCCCCTATGTTAAAATACAGGGGGCATAAGTATACACCCCTATGTTAAAATACAGGGGCATAAGTATACACCCCCTATGTTAAAATACAGGGGGCATAAGTATACACCCCCTATGTTAAAATACAGGGGCATAAGTATACACCCCTATGTTAAAATACAGGGGGCATAAGTATACACCCCCTATGTTAAAATACAGGGGGCATAAGTATACACCCCCTATGTTAAAAACAGGGGCATAAGTATACACCCCCTATGTTAAAATACAGGGGCATAAGTATACACCCCCCTATGTTAAAATACAGGGGGTATAAGTATACACCCCCTATGTTGAAATAGGGGGCATAAGTATACACCCCCTATGTTAAAATACAGGGGCATAAGTATACACCCCCCTATGTTAAAATACAGGGGCATAAGTATACACCCCCTATGTTAAAATACAGGGGGCATAAGTATACACCCCCTATGTTAAAATACAGGGGCATAAGTATACACCCCCTATGTTAAAATACAGGGGGCATAAGTATACACCCCCTATGTTAAAATACAGGGGGCATAAGTATACACCCCCCTATGTTAAAATACAGGGGGGCATAAGTATACACCCCTATGTTAAAATACAGGGGCATAAGTATACACCCCTATGTTAAAATACAGGGGCATAAGTATACACCCCCTATGTTGAAATACAGGGGCATAAGTATACACCCCTATGTTAAAATACAGGGGCATAAGTATACACCCCCTATGTTAAAAATACAGGGGGCATAAGTATACACCCCCTATGTTAAAATACAGGGGGGCACACCCCCTATGTTAAAATACAGGGGGCATAAGTATACACCCCCCTATGTTAAAAATACAGGGGCATAAGTATACACCCCCTATGTTAAAATACAGGGGGATAAGTATACACCCCCCCTATGTTGAAATACAGGGGCATAAGTATACACCCCCCCTATGTTGAAATACAGGGGCATAAGTATACACCCCCTATGTTAAAATACAGGGGCATAAGTATACACCCCTATGTTAAAATACAGGGGGCATAAGTATACACCCCCTATGTTAAAATACAGGGGCATAAGTATACACCCCCTATGTTGAAATACAGGGGCATAAGTATACACCCCCTATGTTAAAATACAGGGGCAAAAGTATACACCCCCTATGTTAAAAATACAGGGGCATAAGTATACACCCCCTATGTTAAAATACCGGGGCATAAGTATACACCCCTATGTTTAAATACAGGGGCATAAGTATACACCCCCCTATGTTAAAATACAGGGGCATAAGTATACACCCCTATGTTAAAATACCGGGACATAAGTATACACCCCCTATGTTAAAATACAGGGGCATAAGTATACACCCCCTATGTTAAAATACAGGAGCATAAGTATACACCCCCCCTATGTTAAAATACAGGAGCATAAGTATACACCCCCCTATGTTAAAAATACAGGGGCATAAGTATACACCCCTATGTTAAAATACAGGGGCATAAGTATACACCCCCTATGTTAAAAACAGGGGCATAAGTATACACCCCCTATGTTAAAATACCGGGGCATAAGTATACACCCCCTATGTTAAAATACAGGGGGCATAAGTATACACCCCCTATGTTAAAATACAGGGGCATAAGTATACACCCCCTATGTTAAAATACAGGGGTATAAGTATACACCCCATGTTAAAATACAGGGGGCATAAGTATACACCCCCATGTTAAAATACAGGGGGCATAAGTATACACCCCCTATGTTAAAATACAGGGCATAAGTATACACCCCCTATGTTAAAATACAGGGCATAAGTATACACCCCTATGTTAAAATACCGGGGCATAAGTATACACCCCCTATGTTAAAATACAGGGGCATAAGTATACACCCCCTATGTTAAAATACAGGAGCATAAGTATACACCCCCTATGTTAAAATACAGGGGCATAAGTATACACCCCTATGTTAAAATACAGGGGCATAAGTATACACCCCCTATGTTAAAATACAGGGGCATAAGTATACACCCCCTATGTTAAAATACCGGGGCATAAGTATACACCCCCTATGTTAAAATACAGGGGCATAAGTATACACCTCCCTATGTTAAAATACAGGAGCATAAGTATACACCCCCCTATGTTAAAATACAGGAGCATAAGTATACACCCCCCTATGTTAAAATACAGGGGGCATAAGTATACACCCCCTATGTTAAAATACAGGGGGCATAAGTATACACACCCCCTATGTTAAAAATACAGGGGGCATAAGTATACACCCCCCCTATGTTAAAATACAGGGGCATAAGTATACACCCCCCCTATGTTAAAATACAGGGGGGTATAAGTATACACCCCCATGTTAAAATACAGGGGTATAAGTATACACCCCCCATGTTAAAATACAGGGGGCATAAGTATACACCCCCTATGTTAAAATACAGGGGCATAAGTATACACCCCCTATGTTAAAATACAGGGGCATAAGTATACACCCCCTATGTTAAAATACAGGGGGCATAAGTATACACCCCCTATGTTAAAATACAGGGAGCATAAGTATACACCCCCCTATGTTAAAATACAGGGGCATAAGTATACACCCCCTATGTTAAAATACAGGGGCATAAGTATACACCCCCTATGTTAAAATACAGGGGCATAAGTATACACCCCTATGTTAAAATACAGGGGGCATAAGTATACACCCCTATGTTAAAATACAGGGGCATAAGTATACACCCCTATGTTAAAATACAGGGGGGCATAAGTATACACCCCCTATGTTAAAATACAGGGGCATAAGTATACACCCCTATGTTAAAATATAGGGGCATAAGTATACACCCCCCTATGTTAAAATACAGGGGCATAAGTATACACCCCCTATGTTAGTTAAAATACAGGGGCATAAGTATACACCCCTAAGTTAAAAAAATACAGGGGCATAAGTATACACCCCCTAAATACAGGGGCATAAGTATACACCCCCTAAATACAGGGGCATAAGTATACACCCCCTATGTTAAAATACAGGGGCATAAGTATACACCCCCTATGTTAAAATACAGGGGCATAAGTATACACCCCCCTATGTTAAAATACCGGGGCATAAGTATACACCCCCTATGTTAAAATACAGGGGCATAAGTATACACCCCCCTATGTTAAAATACAGGGGCATAAGTATACACCCCCTATGTTAAAATACAGGGAGCATAAGTATACACCCCTATGTTAAAATACAGGGGCATAAGTATACACCCCTATGTTAAAATACAGGGGCATAAGTATACACCCCTATGTTAAAATACAGGAGCATAAGTATACACCCCCCCTATGTTAAAATACCGGGGCATAAGTATACACCCCCCTATGTTAAAATACAGGAGCATAAGTATACACCCCCTATGTTAAAATACAGGGAGCATAAGTATACACCCCCTACGTT
>CM049377.1:32041574-32071574 GCA_026937815.1 Etheostoma perlongum | reverse complement strand
AAAAACAGAGTGTGAATTGTAATTTCCCAATCAATAAACACTATAAATAAATTATTATTATTAGAGACCGCCTCAGGGCGGCCATTTTACTGTCCGGTATTACCAAATGATCTCCTGAACCAAACATGGTTCCCCAGAAGATGTGACGTCTACCCGGGGACGAATGGGGACAAAACACCGTCCCGATTTCAGACGGAGACATTATTTGTTTTATTATCGCAAAGAACAAAAACCAGACTCAGGTGAGAATATGGGAGCGGTATGAAGGACACTTACAAGCTTTCATAATAAAATAATACACACAATTTATAAAACCTTCAAATAAACTATCCTGCCACCATCTTAGAATAGAATGGACTTGCTTGCATATTTAAAACATGTTATTTAGAGCTCGGCAGGGATTAAAAATTTTAAATCGAGATTAATCGCAAAATGAAATAATGAATTTAAAAGTAGTGTATATAGTCTAATTTTATTTTTAATGTTCTGCCGTATGAAGGACAGTGGCGTAACATTTGTTCTGCATAAAATTCCCAGCATTTAGTTTATAAAGTAGCAGTTAAATAAAATATTTAGTGTACATCTCAACTTAAACATAATGTATTTATCATGTCCAGAGATGGATTCATCTGGTGGGAACGTCTTCATCAGAGACTCCTTCTTCTGTCCACGTCCTTCTGTCCACGTTCTTCTGTTGTTGCTCTAACTCTGCAGCACACACAACTTTTCTGCACTTTGCAAGGACACTGTCCAACGCGCTGTTAAGCAGAGACATTGAGGGACACTGTCCAACGCGCTGTTAAGCAGAGACATTGAGGGACACTGTCCAACACGCTGTTAAGCAGAGACATTGAGGGACACTGTCCAACGCGCTGTTAAGCAGAGACATTGAGGGACACTGTCCAACGCACTGTTAAGCAGAGACATTGAGGGACACTGTCCAACGCACTGTTAAGCAGAGACACTGAGGGACACTGTCCAACGCGCTGTTAAGCAGAGACACTGTGACAGAACGCTGGAGACACAAAGCAGGGGACATGATCAGAAGGCTCGCAGCAGCGATCAGATTTCGTATCTATTCGTATTATCTGTCCTAAATGCGAGGACTTTATTTGACACATTCCACTGCTGTGCAACTTCAATAAAGTGTCCCGCGCATGTCTCAGCATAATGTCTGTCCTGTGTTGTCATTCCAGTCAGAGCATGTGAATGCAGCGCCCACTTTTCATCAATATAATGCACTGGAACTCCGAGATAATTCTGGTTACCCAGTGAGTCCAGTAGTCCAGTAGTCCCCAGTGAGTCCAGTAGTCCCCAGTGAGTCCAGTAGTCCCTAGGGTGCAGGTTGTAGCGTTGTCACTTTTGCAATCCTCTCCTTTTCATACAACTCGTGTATTCTTCTTGTGATGGTGCGTGTTGAGGGAATCTCATACCTGCCGTCGTTGTTGATTCTCAGACCGATGTCCTCCACCAGATCGACGTCCAGACCGATGTCCTCCAAGAGACCGATTTCCTCCACCAGATTGACGTCCAGACCGATGTCCTCCACCAAACCGATGTCCTCCACCGGACCGATGTCCTCCACCGGACCGACGTCCAGACCAATGTCCTCCACCAGATCGATGTCCTCCACCGGACCGATGTCCTCCACCGGACCGACGTCCAGACCAATGTCCTCCACCAGACCAATGTCCTCCACCAGACCAATGTCCTCCACCAGACCAATGTCCTCCACCAGACCGATTTCCCCAACCAGACCAATGTCCTCCACCAGACCGATGTCCTCCTCCACCCAATGGGCCTGCAGTCTGTAGCTGTCCACGTTGCTATGGCATTTGTTAGCTTCTCTTGCCTTTGTTTATCTCTACCCCTCCCCCCCCAGGCTGCCTCTAACGTGGTCTGCTGAAGCCCCGCCCACTGTGTGTTTGGTTGAATGCAACGGTCTCGGTGATATTTCAGACTGGAAGTACTCCGGTGATAAGAAAATTCAACTTTGCAGTATTTACAAAGCCTGTTAGCAACAAACTTTTACAATAATAAAGAAATAATAAAAACTGCGTTAATGCGAAAAAAAAAAAATTGTCGGCGTTAATTAATTAATTTGTTAACGCGATAATAACGCGTTAACTAATTAGTTAACGCGATAACTTGCCCAGCCCTAGTTTTTATATATGTATCGTTTCTTATTTATTGATGAATATTCAGCAGAATCTCAGAATAATGACCAGTGACGACTCAGCAGATGTTTCATTAAGCGAGATTTTATTAATGATTCACATTAAACAATTAACATGTGATTTCATGAGCATAAGAACAGATTATTGATTAGATATATTATTATAATTATTATCATCATCGTCATCGTCATCATCATCATCATCATCATTATTAAGTATGATAAACATCAGAATAAATCAGCCTCATATCAACTGAACAACCCATTTGAAATCCTTAAAGACATTAAACTTAATAAAAATAAAAGTATTCCTGTTTATCCTGATTTGAGTTGAGTTAGTGGTCTAGAGGAGGGATCTGCTGTCCCATCATTAACCAGCAGGGGGGGTCCTCACTGCATGTAAACCAGAGCTGCTGTCCCATCATTAACCAGCAAGGGAGGGGGGGGGGGTCTCTGCTGGTTAATGATGGATGATTTGGTAAGACAACTGAAGGGTTAGTGGACCCATAATGAAATACATTTGATCATAATTAATGATATCCACATTATGTTCTGTCTTCATCCCGGTCTCTGTCAGACTCTACACCACCTGCACCACCTGATAATGGAGTTTCTCTTCCTGATTTGGTAAGACAACAGGAGGGTTTTTTTGACCCATAATAAAATACATTTGATCAAAATTAATGATAAAATACCACATTATGTTCTATTTGTCTGCATCAGTAAATATGATCAAGCCATTTCATTTTCTTTATAATATCAAATCATAACAACATTTATATCAAGTTACTTTACAGATAGATATAGAGCAGGTCTAGACCACTCTATAATCTACAGATAGAGCAGGTCTAGACCTCTCTATAATTTACAGATAGAGCAATGATTATTATTATTGCAGGGCGTAGAAGGGTGATGTGGGGTACAGCAGGGCGTAGAAGGGGGATGTGGGGTACAGCAGGGCGTAGAAGGGGGTTGTGGGGGACAGCAGGGCGTAGAAGGGGGGATGTGGGGTACAGCAGGGCGTAGAAGGGGGATGGGGGGTACAGCAGGGCGTAGAGGGGGATGTGGGGGCACGGCAGGGCGTAGAAGGGGGATGTGGGGTACGGCAGGGCGTAGAAGGGGGAGGTGGGGTACAGCAGGGCGTAGAAGGGGGATGCGGGGTACAGCAGGGCGTAGAAGGGGGTTGAGGGGTACAGCAGGGCGTAGAAGGGGGATGCGGGGTACAGCAGGGCGTAGAAGGGGGTTGTGGGTTCAGTAGGGCGTAGAAGGGGGATGCGGGGTACAGCAGGGCGTAGAAGGGGGTTGTGGGTTCAGTAGGGCGTAGAAGGGGGATGCGGGGTACAGCAGGGCGTAGTGGGTTGATATGTGGAGGTTCCCATGGAACTAGAACCATGCCAAGATCTCAAGCTTCCCCTTATGTGGTCCGACACCGTCTGCTGCTGCTCACTGCGAGACACACACACACACACACACACACACACACACACACACACACACACACACAATATAATAAATTGTGTTTCCTTAACGACCTCAAATCTAAGTTAAAGCTCCATTGTGTTGTTTTTCAGGTGATTTTTACGGACGGTGTATTCCTATGTACCGCCGTCCCCTGACCTCTGATCTCTCGCTGCCCCTTCCCCCCCCTGTGTACAATACCCTAGATCACCACTACCTCTGAAAACATGTCAGATTCAGATGAAAATAACTAAGAGAATTCATTCTTTTATATGTATCAATAATTGTATTTATAGTTTCAATTAGTAACAATAGCTCAATCTTCTCAGGACACTTTACAGATAGAGCAGGTCTAGACCACTCTATAATCTACAGATAGAGCAGGTCTAGACCACTCTATAATTTACAGATAGAGCAGGTCTAGACCACTCTATAATCTACAGATAGAGCAGGTCTAGACCACTCTATAATTTACAGATTGAGCAGGTCTAGACCTCTCTATAATTTACAGATAGAGCAGGTCTAGACCACTCTATAATTTACAGATAGAGCAGGTCTAGACCTCTCTATAATTTACAGATAGAGCAGGTCTAGACCACTCTATAATTTACAGATAGAGCAGGTCTAGACCACTCTATAATTTACAGATAGAGCAGGTCTAGACCGCTCTATAATTTACAGATAGAGCAGGTCTAGACCACTCTATAATCTACAGATAGAGCAGGTCTAGACCACTCTATAATTTACAGATTGAGCAGGTCTAGACCTCTCTATAATTTACAGATAGAGCAGGTCTAGACCACTCTATAATTTACAGATAGAGCAGGTCTAGACCTCTCTATAATTTACAGATAGAGCAGGTCTAGACCACTCTATAATTTACAGATAGAGCAGGTCTAGACCACTCTATAATTTACAGATAGAGCAGGTCTAGACCACTCTATAATTTACAGATTGAGCAGGTCTAGACCTCTCTATAATTTACAGATAGAGCAGGTCTAGACCACTCTATAATTTACAGATAGAGCAGGTCTAGACCTCTCTATAATTTACAGATAGAGCAGGTCTAGACCACTCTATAATTTACAGATAGAGCAGGTCTAGACCACTCTATAATCTACAGATAAATCAGGTCTAGACCACTCTATAATCTACAGATAGAGCAGGTCTAGACCTCTCTATAATTTACAGATAGAGCAGGTCTAGACCACTCTATAATTTACAGATTGAGCAGGTCTAGACCTCTCTATAATTTACAGATAGAGCAGGTCTAGACCACTCTATAATTTACAGATAGAGCAGGTCTAGACCTCTCTATAATTTACAGATAGAGCAGGTCTAGACCGCTCTATAATTTACAGAGAGCAGGTCTAGACCACTCTATAATTTACAGATAGAGCAGGTCTAGACCACTCTATAATTTACAGATTGAGCAGGTCTAGACCTCTCTATAATTTACAGGTAGAGCAGGTCTAGACCACTCTATAATTTACAGGTAAGTCTCCTGCATGTAAAACCAGAGCTGCCGTCCCAACATTAACCTTCATTGGTACACCACAGAGAAGTTAAACACAAGATGATTATATTTATATAGATATATATATTACAAAAATACATAAAAAATGTATTTTTCAATTATTTCACACTTAAGCGACTTTAAGTCTGTGAGAAGGATACTATGATAATATTTATAGTATTATTATTTTATTTTTATTATTATCTTTTTATATTATTATTATTACATTTAATTTTCTTTTAACCAAATTGCACAAAAATAGACTGCGTTCTTCCCGCAAATTAAGGATCAGAAAAGAACATTATCCTGAAATTACACTTTGAAGCTCTTACTCTGAATTTGAAACTATGAGTGTTAAACTGGTGGTAACACACACACACACACACACACACACACACACACACACACACACACACACACTATTTAATTCATTGTATTTACTTAACAATTTAACTCAAAACTTGGAGTTCCGTACCCTGTTGGGCTTCTTCTCTGGGTGCTGGTCTGGGTACTGATGTGGTTGCTGATGCGGGTGCTGATGTGCTGATGTGGTTCCTGATGTGGTTCCTGATGTGGTTCCTGATGTGGTTGCTGATGCGGTTGCTGATGCGGTTCCTGATGTGGTTCCTGATGCGGGTGCTGATGTGGTTCCTGATGCGGGTGCTGATGCGGGTGCTGATGCGGGTGCTGATGTGGTTGCTGATGCGGGTGCTGATGTGGTTCCTGATGTGGTTCCTGATGCGGGTGCTGATGCGGTTGCTGATGCGGTTGCTGGTGTGGTTTCTGATGTGGTTGCTGATGTGGTTCCTGGTCTGGCCATTTCTGATCTTGTTTCAGTCCAATGGGTTTCAAGTTTTTTTTTCAAATCATCCATTGCGATATCTCTCAGCAGATTTTCCTCCTCTTCAAGCACCAGTTCTTCATACAGAGAAGTGTAGTCTGGAGCAGAACACCACTTCCCTATTATAATTACGGAAATGCCAACGATGTAGAACAAGACGAAAGCCAAGCCGGAATACTGAAAATGGACAAACACAGATGGTTATAGAGACAACAGACCGTCTCACAGACCAAATATACTGTACAGTTAGACTCATCCTGATCTGGATGCTGGTCCTGAATCCACGTATAATCTACAAACTGGGACGCTGGTGCTGTAGTTGTTTCTTTAAATGAGCTAGTTAATAGCTTAACATTATCACCTTAAAGGGTAGTTTCTGTGTTTTTCAACCAGGATCCTATTTTCTTGTTTTTGTGTGTATGTGACTGATGGGAACAAAAATATTTTACATTGGTCCAGTACTGAGCGAGAATGCAGCGGTCAACAGCTGTGAAATAACAACATTATGGGAAGGATCCCTACAGAGATAGACCTTTTAGTTAAAGAGGAAGATCCTTTTAGTTTAACATGAAACAGAAATCACCATCACCAAACCCACCAGACTCCATGTAAATAATCACTACTTTTAGCATGTGTAGAGCAGCATATCTCCACCAGACTCCATGTAAATAATCACTACTTTTAGCGTGTATAGAGCAGCATATCTCCACCAGACTCCATGTAAATAATCACTACTTTTAGCGTGTATAGAGCAGCATATCTCCACCAGACTCCATGTAAATAATCACTACTTTTAGCATGTATAGAGCAGCATATCTCCACCAGACTCCATGTAAATAATCACTACTTTTAGCGTGTATAGAGCAGCATATCTCCACCAGACTCCATGTAAATAATCACTACTTTTAGCATGTATAGAGCAGCATATCTCCACCAGACTCCATGTAAATAATCACTACTTTTAGCATGTATAGAGCAGCATATCTCCACCAGACTCCATGTAAATAATCACTACTTTTAGCATGTATAGAGCAGCATATCTCCACCAGACTCCATGTAAATAATCACTACTTTTAGCGTGTATAGAGCAGCATATCTCCACCAGACTCCATGTAAATAATCACTACTTTTAGCATGTATAGAGCAGCATATCTCCACCAGACTCCATGTAAATAATCACTACTTTTAGCATGTATAGAGCAGCATATCTCCACCAGACTCCATGTAAATAATCACTACTTTTAGCATGTATAGAGCAGCATATCTCCACCAGACTCCATGTAAATAATCACTACTTTTAGCGTGTATAGAGCAGCATATCTCCACCAGACTCCATGTAAATAATCACTACTTTTAGCATGTATAGAGCAGCATATCTCCACCAGACTCCATGTAAATAATCACTACTTTTAGCATGTATAGAGCAGCATATCTCCACCAGACTCCATGTAACGCCCGGGAACAATAGACGAAACCGCCACATTCCTTGGAGACGCTTTTTCTTTCTTTCTTTCATCAAAACCTGGTATGTTGTTATGTGTAAGTTGATGTCTGCCTTTTGCCTTTTAATAGTCTTGTGTCACTTTTACCATTTGTTTTTCACTGTTTGTGAAGTTAAATGTAACTTACCTGCATCATATTTATGTGTTGTTAGTTAAATAGTTAGATAGTTTGCACCTTTGGGAAGGGGGACGAGCTGTTTAATTTTAAGTGTGTTTTCATTTGTACGTGTAAGGTTTCTTGATTTGTCATTTTTCTTCTCTGTTTGCCTCAGTTTACATGGTGCTAAAATATCTTCTGAGATGTAAGGAAAACTGCAGCCGTAGAGACTATCTGCCATTATTTCAACCAAACAAGGGCCAATACAAATACTTTCATTGTAAAGCACATAAGACACAGAAACATGGACACACAGAGTCCAGAGGGCTGTTTCACAAAACCAAGATAATGGATTAAACCGGGATTTCCCAGTTATCCTGTAAGCCTGGACTCGGTTTCACAAAAGAAGAGGCACCTAAGTTACCATGGAGATTGCAAATATACAGTTATGAACTACTGCTCTTAACTTAAACCATTCAATTCACTTGTCATTTGCAAAAATTAATAATTTTACACTTTGCATTAAAAGCGGGCAGTGAAAGTTAATATGACTTTCATATAGGAAATTTATATTTTAGCCCATGAGAGAGAGGGAGAAACGATTATGCATCATATTCTAGGGTAGTAGAAAATAGATCTTCATGATAAATTTCCTGAGTAACATTATATTCTGCTTACTTTTAAGGCAAAGAGTACAACTGTTAATTTGTGCAAATGATTAGCAGCCTAATCTTTGAATGGTATGATTATTTTTGCGGTCGTGCTTCTTTTCTAAAAATAATGTGTTAGATTAGAGATTAGATTGTACTTTATTCATCCCACAGCGGGGACATTTCCTTATTACAGCAGCAGCATTTTCTACAATAAGAGCAAAAACAAACAAACACACAACAAGCAAACAGCAGACAGTGAGCAGAAGGTATGGCTGAAAGTAAGTGACATCAAATAAAGGTTTCCTGTCATCATACGTCCACTAGAAGCTTCTGCTCACTCCGTATAGAGTATGTACAATGTGTATTCTCCATTGTTGCATCAGTAAATCTATTATGGACCTCGAGGTCTGTTAAGGAAAGCTGTGAACGTGCATCTATCTAAATAACTCCAGCCTGGCTCGGCCTTCAGGAAACGCTCCAAGCCAGGCGGCACAGATAGACTAGGTCAAGCCTCGCTTCATCGGTTATCCTGGTTTTATAAATTCTGCTTTTGTGAAACAGCCCTCAGGTTGGAAAAAAACCTAAGTGACTCTTTAAGAGATTCATCACAATAAGCCAGCTCATGAGTCCGAGATGAATATCCATCGTACAGATACTGTGTGCAGATGATACACTGATGAAACTAAACAGAGAAGCAGGCTGACATGATGTGAACAAAACAAGAAACACTCACCTGTGAAATGGAATAGAGATCAAGGACGGTCTGATCTTTGGGGTTGTCGCAAGCTATGGTACCTTTGCTCCAACAGCAAGCAGCCCAGTGTCCATCATATAACACAGAGACAAACCACAGCAGACCAACTGCAAATGCCTTCACAGCCTGTTTACCAATGTAGGCATCAATCTTTTTAGTTTCCAAAGAAATAATATATTTACGTGTGCATGTCTTGATCGTCCAGAGTTCTAATACAAATAAAATTACAGATGGCATAAGCGGGTACAAAACACAGTCATCACCGGAACCGTCACAATCACACTTGAAATCCCTGTCAAGCACAACATTGTAGATAAAAATCACAATGACTGAGATAAAGGTGCCGACACGCGCGAATGTGATCGCTGAGTAGAACGTCTTCATCTTGGCTCCAAAGTTGTGTTGAGAGCTGCTGCCTGGTTCCTCTACTTATATGCTGAAATGAAACAGGAAACCAATGCTTTCCTCTTTTATGCCAATGAGGGGGAGTTTCTCTCTGCAAAGACTCAGACTCTGTTCCTGGGGGGACGGGTCTTTCTCTCAAAGAGGTCATCCCTCAATAACAGGACAGAGGTAGTGCTGTGCTCTAAAATAAAACAATTAAATTATATATTGTAAAGAGAGGAACGCCATCTGTACTATAGTGTATATAGGATGAGTCATGCTTCTCTAAATGTTTCAGTATTAAAGTTCTACGTTATTATACATCTCAACAATTTCAATTTCAATTTATTTATAGTATCAATTCACAACAAGAGTTATCTCAAGACACTTTACAGATAGAGTAGGTCTAGACCACACTCCAGAATTCACAAGGACCCAACAGTGTCCTCCAGAGCAAGCAACAGTGCGACAGTGGCGAGGAAAAACTTCCTTTTAGGCAGAAACCTCGGTCAGACCCAGACCCAGACCCTGACCCAGACCCAGGCTCTTGGTAGGCGGTGTCTGACGGGCCGGTTGGGGTTAGAATGAAAAGTGGCAATAACAGTCCCAATAAAAATAGTAGTTGTTAGTCCTTTGTAGTCGGCATAGCAGAGTGTAGCAGGAAGAACATGGCATCGCAGAGCGTGTAGCGGGACCATGGCGACAGCTGCAACCTCGATTCTGGAGCCTCCCTGATCCGAGGAAACATGCTGGGGGAAAAAGAACATAAGGACTCCGGGGAATGACTCCCCAGAGCTAGGTTAGTAACAAGCATTTCTGGGACATGGATGCACATAATTGGAAAGATAGAAAAATAGAGGAGAGAGGAACTAGGTGTGTCACAGGAAGTCCCAGCTGTCTAAAACTATTACAGCATAACCAGGAGAGACAGTGTAAAGAGAGGAGCCTGGCCAGGCCACAACTCTCCCCAAACCCTCCCCTGGCTAGGGTAGGGGGAGAGGCACCCAGGGCCAAGGTCATGAGGGTCAGGGCTAAGGGCAGGAAGGTCAAAGTAGGGGAAGGATACAGACCCGGGTTAGGGTAGGGGAGAGAAAATGGGGGTTAGAGTCAGGAAGGTCAGAGAGGGGGATAAGATACAAACCCTGGTTAGGGTAGGGCATATTACTATATATGCCCTAACTATAAGCTTTATCAAAAAGGAAAGTCTTAAGCCTACTCTTAAATGTGGAGACGGTGTCTGCCTCCTGAACCCAGACTGGAACCTGGTTCCACAGGAGAGGAGCCTGATAGCTGAACACTCTTCTAACTCCTGAGACATCATATAAGACCAGGGCTACCTACAGTTAATTCTGGTTCATTTACTTTGTTAGATCATTGATTTAGTATTTAAATCTGTGTTTAAACACACCCTAAACACTCTGGTCCGTTATGCCTTGTGAGCATGAAGATGGAGACACACACACTTTAGTCAGACTAGTGGGAATCACCAGTGTTGTTGCATTCATTTCATTTCCGAGACCCACATGGGTCCAGGAGGGCCTCGCCCCCTCTGCCGGTCTACAGTAACACCAGAATGATTAGTGTGCAGCATTAAAGGTCTTTCCCCTGCAGTAGGTCCTGGGTTTGTCTTGGGTGGTTAGATACAGCATATTATCATAAATACATAAAGCACCGTAGACATAGAGAACAAGTCACTGGTGTTATAAACTCTAACCTGTGGCTGATCTCTGAGGACTATGGTTACCTGGTCCTCAGGTCTCTGCAGGGCAAATCCAGACAGCTAGCTAGACTATCTGTCCAATCTGAGGACTCTGGTTACCTGGTCCTCAGGTCTCTGCAGGGCAAATCCAGACAGCTAGCTAGACCAGAATTGTTTCAATCAAACACGCTGTCCAACAGAACATCTGTGAATCCTTTTAAATTAATAATTGTATAATAGTAATTATGATGAGGGGAAAACGAGGACCCAAACGCAGGGAAGAGGGAGGCAGGCGGGAGCAGGTTTACAGCAGTTTATTAACAGTCAATACAAAAATGAAAAACAAGGAACACAAGAACCAGATGTCCGGTGAAAAATCCAAGAGTCCCAAAAATACAAAAACCACAGGGGTCCGGGGGGTGGGGGGGGTTGGGGGAGGCCAAATAACGAAATTACGAAAATACAGGGAATACTCACCGGGAACGCCGGTGACAACAGGCAGACGAACCAGAATGATCTGACAAGAGACAAAGGGAACACAGGGGTTAAATACAGGAGGTAACGTGGTAACTGGGAACAGGTGAGACGTCAGGTGAACCACATGAGGGTGGGCAGGACAATCAGACAGACAGGAAGTAAAGCTAGACAAGACAGGACAAGACAGGAAACCATACTACCAAAACAAAACAGGAAGCAGAACAAACAGACACTTACTGGGGAAACACAAGGCCACCAACACAAGGTCAGGGAGAAAACTAAGACACAAACACAAGGAGGCAAGACCGGAAAAATAATCTCAACCAGACCCCGACCCATAACAAATAATTATAATACCTGTCCCAGGACCAGACTGCCACAGACACCACTCTTTTAATCACTGACTTAAAGGATGTTTTAAACCAAACTAGGATAACTATTGAAGAACTGATAGTTTCTGAGTATCGTCTGAACACGTTACATTAGAGAGACTGTTTACCAACGTCTGTGGTGATCAGTGTGTCTTCACCACTGTGTCTCCTGTGTCTCCTGTGTCTCCTGTGTCTCCTGTGTCTCCTGCGTCTCCTGCGTCGTCCTCTCCGCTAACACAACACCAACAGACGCAGCGCTACCCAAGTTACCCGACTAACCCTCAACAACACGAGGAACTAATGAGAACCATGTTTCATCACTCGGATCAGCTTTGGGGTTCGCTGAAATCTGTAAGCTGAATTCTTTTTTTCTGTTTTAAACAAAGTGTAAAACACAAACACAACACATAATAATAAAGAAATCCATTTATCAAAAATTACACCTACACAAGCATCAATAGATCCTATTGTTACTTTCAGTGGTAAATATTAAAGATGGCTCTGTTCTTACACATATGTTTCAGTAGCATCTTCTCGTGGCCTCTACTCTTCACAGTTTGGGCACAGAAAATAGATCTTAAAGTAATAAATATGTTGATGGTCAGTTGAGCAGTTATTGTAGAATAATTATGAGTTATTGGATCAGAAACCAACCTTTGGTGTTTTTTTGGTCCTGTTGTTGTTCTAGTTGAGAAAGTAGAGTTGGGTGAATTCCTTTTTTGGGTATCGGTACGGTACAGATTCAATTATTGGCAAATTATCCAAGATGGTTTCATCAATATTAATAAAGTTATGAATACGGTATTAATCATTTTACCAAATTGACAAAAAAAAAAAAAACGTGGCCCCACCCTGGGACCAGGGACCAATAATTAACTGAAAGTCTCATAGGGGACGTGTAACCTTTAAAATACAGCAGTAGAAATTATTTAACTTCAAAATCATCAACGTCCGATCAATAATCAATCATCAAAACCTATATACAGTACCTTTTTTGCAAACTACGACAACAAAGCAGGAACAGAGACCAGACGAGCAGCCGAGTCCTCCATGGGGGGGCTGGAGTCCTCAGAGCGGTTTAACTCTTTAAATACGCTGTCCTCGGCCTCAGGTCCACATGTCGGATTGGACATCTTACTTTTTCCACCGTCTTGCACACTAGGACATTCACTCTCTCTCTCACAGAGACAGAGACACACAGAGACACAGAGACAGAGACGCATGCTTGCACACACAGAGACAGATATACAGAGACCCATAGACACACAGAGACAGACACACACACAGAAACAGAGACACACAGAGACAGAGACACAGAGACACACAGAGACACACAGAGACAGAGACACACAGACAGACATGCGCTCACACACAATTTGTAAAGGCAGAAAAATAATTGCGTGAACGCCAGATAGACGTTGACCAGAGTGGATGAGAGTAAAACATGTTGATGCTGATTCTTACCAGGGTGAAATAAATGTTTTTGTTAATTTCAATTTTCAAGACAATCGAGGCAACTCACTTGAGCATAGTTAGGACAACTTGAAAAAGCTCATTGGCCCCACTATGTAATGTAGAACTGATTGAAAGTTGTGTCTACAACCAACCTTAGTTGACTGGACCCATCATTAGTCAAGTGAACTTGATCCATTGAGTTGAGAGAACTGAATTGCGTCTTTGTGCCGACTTAAAATCTGATTTCGAAACAACTTAGAAATCTAAGGTAACCAGGTTACACTCTTCAAGTTAAGTCAAATATTATTTTACAGTGCAGGCACGTGTCTGTGGGTGTGTGTGAAGAAAAGGGGGTGGGAGGTTGGAGGGGGTGACAAAGTCCAAGCTTTGAGGCTCTCTGCAGCCCAAAGACTACAAAAATGGAGGTCGGGGAATCACGTGGAGATCCAGGTACAATCAGGTACAATCTGCAGTTATAGGTTTGTGTTTGGCAGGTGCATGCAAAGTCCTTACCCAGGAGAGTAGTGTCGGTAAACATGAGAATTATGGCACCATAGGTGCTCAGGTTCCCGGAAGCCAGTTTAGATAGTATGCTCTCCATGTTCTCCTCTGGCTGATGTGCCGTTGGCATCAGATCAGCAGCTTATACCAACATGAAACCATGCAGTTCCTGTTTTTTAAGGGGGGGGGGGGTTGAAAAAAAATCTGTTGGGTATGGTGGATTTAAACAAGTGCGTTAACCACATGTGAAACTGCAAGTCTCTTAATGTCTTTTTGTTTTCTGTTCTTCAACTATTGACCACAAAGGGACACAACTGTCTGTTTCTCAATATGACTGTGTCCATTAGATTGTGGCGTCCGTCAAATGAAGATAATGAGTCTGCAGAGTCCATCATGAGGATTTATTATTTTAAGGACCTCTTTTACTTTATATTTTCTAAATAGGTCCCTGCTTCCTGTTGGCAAACTGGATGTGACGGTCTCTATCATCAGAGGGTAATAAATGTTTTTCAAGCTGATTCACATCCATCATGTTTCTATCCAGAAGGGTGCTGTTATTAGTCTCTCATGTCCAGATCTTCCTCAGCTCTGCAGAGGTCTGACTAGTCCACTCAACATTCCTGGATGGGAGAACAACCGGCTCTGGTTTATTGGCATTTCCATAAACCAATCACAATTGTCGTGGGCGGAGCTAAGCTCCGGACGGAGCCATGGTGCCGCTGCTAAATAGTCTCAGGAAGGAAGCTGTTCAGGTCGAACATGTGTACGTTCAGAAGTAGTTTTAGTCGTCAACAGAAAACTCTGATTGGACAGATAGTCTAGCTAGCTGTCTGGATTTACCCTGCAGAGATCTGAGGACCAGGTAACCATAGTCATCAGATTGGACAGATAGTCTAGCTAGCTGTCTGGATTTACCCTGCAGAGATCTGAGGACCAGGTAACCATAGTCATCAGATTGGACAGATAGTCTAGCTAGCTGTCTGGATTTACCCTGCAGAGATCTGAGGACCAGGTAACCATAGTCATCAGATTGGACAGATAGTCTAGCTAGCTGTCTGGATTTACCCTGCAGAGATCTGAGGACCAGGTAACCATAGTCCTCAGATTGGACAGATAGTCTAGCTAGCTGTCTGGATTTACCCTGCAGAGATCTGAGGACCAGGTAACCATAGTCCTCAGATTGGACAGATAGTCTAGCTAGCTGTCTGGATTTACCCTGCAGAGATCTGAGGACCAGGTAACCATTGTCCTCAGATTGGACAGATAGTCTAGCTAGCTGTCTGGATTTGCAGAGATCTGAGGACCAGGTAACCATAGTCCTCAGATTGGACAGATAGTCTAGCTAGCTGTCTGGATTTACCCTGCAGAGATCTGAGGACCAGGTAACCATAGTCCTCAGATTGGACAGATAGTCTAGCTAGCTGTCTGGATTTACCCTGCAGAGATCTGAGGACCAGGTAACCATAGTCCTCAGATTGGACAGATAGTCTAGCTAGCTGTCTGGATTTACCCTGCAGAGATCTGAGGACCAGGTAACCATAGTCCTCAGATTGGACAGATAGTCTAGCTAGCTGTCTGGATTTACCCCCTGCAGAGATCTGAGGACCAGGTAACCATAGTCATCAGATTGGACAGATAGTCTAGCTAGCTGTCTGGATTTACCCTGCAGAGATCTGAGGACCAGGTAACCATAGTCCTCAGATTGGACAGATAGTCTAGCTAGCTGTCTGGATTTACCCTGCAGAGATCTGAGGACCAGGTAACCATAGTCCTCAGATTGGACAGATAGTCTAGCTAGCTGTCTGGATTTACCCTGCAGAGATCTGAGGACCAGGTAACCATTGTCCTCAGATTGGACAGATAGTCTAGCTAGCTGTCTGGATTTACCCTGCAGAGATCTGAGGACCAGGTAACCATAGTCCTCAGATTGGAAAGATAGTCTAGCTAGCTGTCTGGATTTACCCTGCAGAGATCTGAGGACCAGGTAACCATAGTCCTCAGATTGGACAGATAGTCTAGCTAGCTGTCTGGATTTACCCTGCAGAGATCTGAGGACCAGGTAACCATAGTCCTCAGATTGGACAGATAGTCTAGCTAGCTGTCTGGATTTACCCTGCAGAGATCTGAGGACCAGGTAACCATAGTCCTCAGATTGGACAGATAGTCTAGCTATAGCTGTCAGGATTTACCCTGCAGAGACCTGAGGACCAGGTAACCATAGTCCTCAGATTGGACAGATAGTCTAGCTAGCTGTCTGGATTTACCCTGCAGAGATCTGAGGACCAGGTAACCATAGTCATCAGATTGGACAGATAGTCTAGCTAGCTGTCTGGATTTACCCTGCAGAGATCTGAGGACCAGGTAACCATAGTCCTCAGATTGGACAGATAGTCTAGCTAGCTGTCTGGATTTACCCTGCAGAGATCTGAGGACCAGGTAACCATAGTCCTCAGATTGGACAGATAGTCTAGCTAGCTGTCTGGATTTACCCTGCAGAGATCTGAGGACCAGGTAACCATAGTCCTCAGATTGGACAGATAGTCTAGCTAGCTGTCTGGATTTACCCTGCAGAGATCTGAGGACCAGGTAACCATAGTCCTCAGATTGGACAGATAGTCTAGCTAACTGTCTGGATTTACCCTGCAGAGATCTGAGGACCAGGTAACCATAGTCCTCAGATTGGACAGATAGTCTAGCTATAGCTGTCAGGATTTACCCTGCAGAGACCTGAGGACCAGGTTAACCATAGTCCTCAGATTGGACAGATAGTCTAGCTAGCTGTCTGGATTTACCCTGCAGAGATCTGAGGACCAGGTAACCATAGTCCTCAGAAATCAGCCACAGGTTAGAACGCCGACACAGAGACAGAGGACAGGGACGGAGGTTAGACACAGAGACAGAGGACAGGAATGGAGGTTAGAATGCCATCACAGAGACAGAGGATGGGGACGGAGGTTAGAACGCCATCACAGAGACAGAGGACGGGGACGGAGGTTAGAACGCCATCACAGAGACAGAGGACGGGGACGGAGGTTAGACACAGAGACAGAGGACGGGGACGGACTTCTGATGGGATTACAGTAGGCAAAGGAACAATCCCAGAAGTGAAAGTATTATTCTATATTCATTACTTATTTATTGAAACTAGATGAAAAACTGTATGAATGAGCTCCCATCAACAGCAAGGTGGTTTAAAGGACTTTGATAATGGATCCAACCATCGGAGAAACCTGTCCTCCATTGACCTCCAGCTAGTCCTCACATGAATCTGACGTGTGATTCTGAACGTTGGTTTCATATTTTTCATATTTGTTTCCATGTGAAGATGTTTTCTCGTCCTCCAACCAGACCTCTGCTGCTTTCTACCGTTAATCATGGGTTCTGGTCTCGTCTCACTTCCTCTGATGGTTTCTAACAATGACCAATGACAATATGACTTTCATATTTGCCAGTGTCGTCGTGGTTAATGTCCTCATGATATATGTCCTCGTGATTAATGTACTCATGATCTATGTCCTCACGATATATGTCCTCGTGATTAATGTACTCATGATCTATGTCCTCGTGATTAATGTACTCATGATCTATGTCCTCGTGATTAATGTACTCATGATCTATGTCCTCGTGATTAATGTACTCGTGATTAATGTACTCATGATCTATGTACTCATGATCTATGTCCTCGTGATTAATGTACTCGTGATTAATGTACTCATGATCTATGTCCTCATGATCTATGTCCTTGTGATTAATGTACTCGTGATTAATGTACTCATGAGCCACAGTGGGGTTCATAAGTTTAGGGTCCCATAATAAAGTTGACTAAAAAATCATCTTTTTAGAAATTAATTTTAATGTCTTCATTAGAAAATTAGGAAAAATCCGCCCTTTAAGGACACCAATTTTCTTTGTGAATGAAAAATGTATCATAAATAATTAAATGTTCTTCCTTAAAATGCAGGGGGCAAAATTATACACCGCGTATGTTAAAATACAAGGGGCATAAGTATACACCCCCCTATGTTAAAATACAGGGGGCAAAATTATACACCGCGTATGTTAAAATACAAGGGGCATAAGTATACACCCCCCTATGTTAAAATACAGGGGGCATAAGTATACACCCCCCTATGTTAAAATACAGGGGGCATAAGTATACACCCCCCTATGTTAAAATACAGGGGCATAAGTATACAACCCCTTATGTTAAAATACAGGGGGCATAAGTATACAAACCCCTATGTTAAAATACAGGGGCATAAGTATACACCCCCCTATGTTAAAATACAGGGGCATAAGTATACACCCCCTATGTTAAAATACAGGGGGCATAAGTATACACCCCCCTATATTAAAATACAGGGGCATAGGTATACACCCCCCTATGTTAAAATACAGGGGCATAAGTATACAAACCCCTATGTTAAAATACAGGGGGCATAAGTATACACCCCCTATGTTAAAATACAGGGGCATAAGTATACACCCCCTATGTTAAAATACAGGGGCATAAGTATACACAACCATATGTTAAAATACAGGGGGCATAAGTATACAAACCCCTATGTTAAAATACAGGGGACATAAGTATACACAACCATATGTTAAAATACAGGAGCATAAGTATACACCCCCCTATGTTAAAATACAGGGGGCATAAGTATACACCCCCCTATGTTAAAATACAGGGGGCATAAGTATACACCCCTATGTTAAAATACAGGGGGCATAAGTATACACCCCTATGTTAAAATACAGGGGACATAAGTATACACCCCCCTATGTTAAAATACAGGGGACATAAGTATACACCCCCCTATGTTAAAATACAGGGGCATAAGTATACACCCCCATGTTAAAATACAGGGGACATAAGTATACACAACCCTATGTTAAAATACAAGGGCATAAGTATACACCCCCTATGTTAAAATACAGGGGGCATAAGTATACACCCCCCTATGTTAAAATACAGGGGACATAAGTATACACCCCTATGTTAAAATACAGGGGCATAAGTATACACCCCCTATGTTAAAATACAGGGGGCATAAGTATACACCCCCATGTTAAAATACAGGGGGCATAAGTATACAAACCCCTATGTTAAAATACAGGGGCATAAGTATACACAACCATATGTTAAAATACAGGGGGCATAAGTATATACCCCCCTATGTTAAAAATACAGGGGCATAAGTATACACCCCCCATGTTAAAATACAGGGGCATAAGTATACACCCCCCATGTTAAAATACAGGGGCATAAGTATACACCCCTATGTTAAAAACAGGGGCATAAGTATACACCCCCTATGTTAAAATACAGGGGCATAAGGATACACCCCTATGTTAAAAAGGGGGCATAAGTATACACCCCCTATGTTAAAATACAGGAGCATAAGTATACACCCCCTATGTTAAAATACAGGGGTCATAAGTATACACCCCCTATGTTAAAATACAGGGGCATAAGGATACACCCCCCTATGTTAAAATACAGGGGCATAAGTATACACAACCATATGTTAAAATACAGGGGGCATAAGTATACACCCCAATGTTAAAATACAGGGGACATAAGTATACACAACCATATGTTAAAATACAGGGGCATAAGTATACACCCCCCTATGTTAAAATACAGGGGACATAAGTATACACAACCATATGTTAAAATACAGGGGGAATAAGTATACACCCCCCTATGTTAAAATACAGGGGGCATAAGTATACACCCCCCTATGTTAAAATACAGGGGACATAAGTATACACCCCCCTATGTTAAAATACAGGGGCATAAGTATACACCCCCTATGTTAAAATACAGGGGGCATAAGTATACACCCCCATGTTAAAATACAGGGGACATAAGTATACACAACCCTATGTTAAAATACAAGGGCATAAGTATACACCCCCTATGTTAAAATACAGGGGCATAAGTATACACAACCATATGTTAAAATACAGGGGGCATAAGTATATATCCCCCTATGTTAAAATACAGGGGCATAAGTATACACAACCATATGTTAAAATACAGGGGGCATAAGTATATATCCCCCTATGTTAAAATACAGGGGGCATAAGTATACACCCCCCCATGTTAAAATACAGGGGCATAAGTATACACCCCTATGTTAAAATACAGGGGAATAAGTATACACCCCTATGTTAAAATACAGGGGCATAAGGATACACCCCCCTATGTTAAAATACAGGGGCATAAGTATACACCCCCCTATGTTAAAATACAGGGGGCATAAGTATACACCCCCCTATGTTAAAATACAGGGGGCATAAGTATACACAACCATATGTTAAAATACAGGGGGCATAAGTATATACCCCCCTATGTTAAAATACAGGGGGCATAAGTATACACCCCCATGTTAAAATACAGGGGACATAAGTATACACAACCCTATGTTAAAATACAAGGGCATAAGTATACACCCCCTATGTTAAAATACAGGGGCATTAGTATACACAACCATATGTTAAAATACAGGGGGCATAAGTATACACCCCCCTATGTTAAAATACAGGGGCATAAGTATACACAACCATATGTTAAAATACAGGGGGCATAAGTATATATCCCCCTATGTTAAAATACAGGGGGCATAAGTATACACCCCCCCATGTTAAAATACAGGGGCATAAGTATACACCCCCTATGTTAAAATACAGGGGGAATAAGTATACACCCCCCTATGTTAAAATACAGGGGCATAAGGATACACCCCTATGTTAAAATACAGGGGCATAAGTATACACCCCCTATGTTAAAATACAGGGGCATAAGTATACACCCCCTATGTTAAAATACAGGGGCATAAGTATACACAACCATATGTTAAAAATACAGGGGGCATAAGTATACACCCCCCTATGTTAAAAAATACAGGGGACATAAGTATACACCCCCTATGTTAAAATACAGGGGACATAAGTATACACCCCCTATGTTAAAATACAGGGCATAAGTATACACCCCCCATGTTAAAAAAAAAGTATACACCCCCATGGCAGGGGCATAAGTATACACCCCCTATGTTAAAATACAGGGCATAAGTATACACCCCCTATGTTAAAATACAGGGGGCATAAGTATACACCCCCCTATGTTAAAATACAGGGCATAAGGATACACCCCCTATGTTAAAATACAGGGGCATAAGGATACACCCCCCTATGTTAAAATACAGGGGCATAAGTATACACCCCCTATGTTAAAATACAGGGCATAAGTATACCCCCCCTATGTTAAAATACAGGCATAAGTATACACCCCCTATGTTAAAATACAGGGGCATAAGTATACACCCCCCTATGTTAAAATACAGGGCATAAGTATACACCCCCTATGTTAAAATACAGGGGCATAAGTATACACCCCCTATGTTAAAATACAGGAGCATAAGTATACACCCCCTATGTTAAAATACAGGGCATAAGTATACACCCCCTATGTTAAAATACAGGGGGCATAAGTATACACCCCCTATGTTAAAATACAGGGGCATAAGTATACACCCCCTATGTTAAAATACAGGGCATAAGTATACACCCCCTATGTTAAAATACAGGGGCATAAGTATACACCCCCTATGTTAAAAATACAGGGGCATAAGTATACACCCCCCTATGTTAAAATACAGGAGCATAAGTATACACCCCCCATGTTAAAAATACAGGGCATAAGTATACACCCCCTATGTTAAAATACAGGGGCATAAGTATACCCCCTATGTTAAAAATACAGGGGGGCATAGTATACACCCCCCTATGTTAAAATACAGGGGCATAAGGATACACCCCTATGTTAAAAATACAGGGGGCATAAGGATACACCCCCTATGTTAAAATACAGGGGCATAAGTATACACCCCCTATGTTAAAATACAGGAGCATAAGTATACACCCCCTATGTTAAAATACAGGGGCATAAGTATACACCCCCTATGTTAAAAATACAGGGGGCATAAGTATACACCCCCTATGTTAAAATACAGGGGCATAAGTATACACCCCTATGTTAAAATACAGGAGCATAAGTATACACCCCCCTATGTTAAAATACAGGAGCATAAGTATACACCCCCTATGTTAAAAAATACAGGGGGCATAAGTATACACCCCTATGTTAAAATACAGGGGCATAAGTATACACCCCCTATGTTAAAATACAGGCATAAGTATACACCCCCTATGTTAAAATACAGGGGCATAAGTATACACCCCCTATGTTAAAATACAGGGGCATAAGTATACACCCCCTATGTTAAAATACAGGGGCATAAGTATACACCCCCTATGTTAAAATACAGGGGCATAAGTATACACCCCCTATGTTAAAATACAGGAGCATAAGTATACACCCCCTATGTTAAAATACAGGAGCATAAGTATACACCCCTATGTTAAAAATACAGGGGGCATAAGTATACACCCCCTATGTTAAAATACAGGGGCATAAGTATACACCCCCTATGTTAAAATACAGGGGCATAAGTATACACCCCCTATGTTAAAAAATACAGGAGCATAAGTATACACCCCCTATGTTAAAATACAGGGGGGCATAAGTATACACCCCTATGTTAAAAATACAGGGGGCATAAGTATACACCCCCTATGTTAAAATACAGGGGCATAAGTATACACCCCCCTATGTTAAAATACAGGGGCATAAGTATACACCCCCCTATGTTAAAAAACAGGGGGCATAAGTATACACCCCCTATGTTAAAATACAGGAGCATAAGTATACACCCCCTATGTTAAAATACAGGGGCATAAGTGTACACCCCCTATGTTAAAATACAGGAGCATAAGTATACACCCCCTATGTTAAAAAAAATACAGGGCATAAGTATACACCCCTATGTTAAAATACAGGGGGCATAAGTATACACCCCCTATGTTAAAAATACAGGGGGCATAAGTATACACCCCCCTATGTTAAAATACAGGGGCATAAGTATACACCCCCCTATGTTAAAAATACAGGGGCATAAGTATACACCCCCCTATGTTAAAATACAGGGCATAAGTATACACCCCTATGTTAAAATACAGGGGCATAAGAATACACCCCCTATGTTAAAATACAGGGGCATAAGTATACACCCCCTATGTTAAAATACAGGGGCATAAGTATACACCCCCCTATGTTAAAATACAGGGGCATAAGTATACACCCCCTATGTTAAAAATACAGGGGCATAAGTATACACCCCCTATGTTAAAATACAGGAGCATAAGTATACACCCCCTATGTTAAAATACAGGAGCATAAGTATACACCCCTATGTTAAAATACAGGGGGCATAAGTATACACCCCCTATGTTAAAATACAGGGCATAAGTATACACCCCCCCTATGTTAAAATACAGGGCATAAGTATACACCCCCCTATGTTAAAATACAGGAGCATAAGTATACACCCCCTATGTTAAAATACAGGGGCATAAGTATACACCCCCCTATGTTAAAATACAGGGGGCATAAGTATACACCCCCTATGTTAAAATACAGGGCATAAGTATACACCCCCTATGTTAAAATACAGGGGGCATAAGTATACACCCCCTATGTTAAAATAAGGAGCATAAGTATACACCCCCCTATGTTAAAATACAGGGGGGCATAAGTATACACCCCTATGTTAAAATACAGGGGGGCATAAGTATACACCCCCTATGTTAAAATACAGGGCATAAGTATACACCCCCCTATGTTAAAATACAGGGGGCATAAGTATACACCCCCCTATGTTAAAATACAGGGGCATAAGTATACACCCCCTATGTTAAAATACACAGGGGCATAAGTATACACCCCTATGTTAAAATACAGGGGGCATAAGTATACACCCCTATGTTAAAATACAGGGGCATATCTATGTTAAAATACAGGGGCATAAGTATACACCCCCTATGTTAAAATACAGGGGCATAAGTATACACCCCCTATGTTAAAAATACAGGAGCATAAGTATACACCCCTATGTGAAAAAATACAGGAGCATAAGTATACACCCCCTATGTTAAAATACAGGCATAAGTATACACCCCCTATGTTAAAATACAGGGCATAAGTATACACCCCCTATGTTAAAATACAGGAGCATAAGTATACACCCCCCTATGTTAAAATACAGGAGCATAAGTATACACCCCCCTATGTTAAAATACAGGGGTTATACCCCCCTATGTTAAAATACAGGGGCATAAGTATACACCCCCTATGTTAAAATACAGGGGGCATAGAGCATAGTATACACCCCTATGTTAAAAATACAGGAGCATAAGTATACACCCCCTATGTTAAAATACAGGAGCATAAGTATACACCCCCTATGTTAAAATACAGGAGCATAAGTATACACCCCCCTATGTTAAAATACAGGGGCATAAGTATACACCCCCCTATGTTAAAATACAGGGGCATAAGTATACACCCCCCTATGTTAAAATACAGGTATACACCAAATATTGTGGACCCAAATATTCAGCAGAATCTCAGCAGCTGATGACTCAGATGTTTCATTAAGCGAGATTTTATTATTGATTCACATTAAACAGTTAACATGTGATTTTATGAGCATAAGAACAGATTATTGATTGTTACATAAAGATTTATTATTATTATTATTATTATTAAGTATGATAAACATCAGAATAAATCAGCCTCATATCAACTGAACAACACATTTGAAATCCTTAAAGACATTAAACTTAGTAAATAAAATAAAAGTATTCCTGTTTATCCTGATTTGAGTTGAGTTAGTGGTCTAGAGGAGGGATCTGCTGTCCCATCATTAACCAGCAAGGGAGGGGGGGGTCTCTGCTGGTTAATGATGGATGATTTGGTAAGACAACTGAAGGGTTAGTGGACCCATAATGAAATACATTTGATCATAATTAATGATAAAATACCACATTAAATAAAATGGAATGGCTTGATCATATTTACTGATACAGACAAATAGAACATAATGTGTTAGATTAAAGAGCAGGTCTAGACCTCTCTATAATTCTAGATCACCCACTGCATCTGAAAACATGTCAAATTCAGATGAAAATAACAAAGAAGTCATTCTTTTATCTGTATGAATAATAATTATAGATAGAGAGAGACAGATAGAGATAAAGAGATTTACCTCTTGCTTCTTTCCTTCATCATAGATCGGATGCTCTTTTATTTCAGAGAATAAACGAGAACAAATGAAGTTGTTAGATAATCTTCTCACTGTTTTTATTTGTTATTTCATGTTTTCTGCATCAGGTAGAAACAAGCTGTAATGTTACCCTACAGGACAGATAATCAGCATCAGGTAGAAACAAGCTGTAATGTTACCCTACAGGACAGATGTTCAGCATCAGGTAGAAACAAGCTGTAATGTTACCCTACAGGACAGATGTTCAGCATCAGGTAGAAACATGCTGTAATGTAACCCTACAGGACAGATGTTCAGCATCAGGTAGAAACATGCTGTAATGTAACCCTACAGGACAGATGTTCAGCATCAGGGAGAAACAAGCTGTAATGTTACCCTACAGGACAGATGTTCAGCATCAGAAAGAAGCTGTAATGTTACCCTACAGGACAGATGTTCAGCATCAGGTAGAAACAAGCTGTAATGTTACCCTACAGGACAGATGTTCAGCATCAGGAAGAAACAAGCTGTAATGTTACCCTACAGGACAGATGTTCAGCATCAGAAACAAGCTGTAATGTAACCCTACAGGACAGATGTTCAGCATCAGGTAGAAACAAGCTGTAATGTAACCCTACAGGACAGATGTTCAGCATCAGGTAGAAACAAGCTGTAATGTAACCCTACAGGACAGATGTTCAGCATCAGGTAGAAACAAGCTGTAATGTTACCCTACAGGACAGATGTTCATCAGGAATAAACAAGCTGTAATGTTACCCTACAGGACAGATGTTCAGCATCAGGTAGAAACAAGCTGTAATGTTACCCTACAGGACAGATGTTCAGCATCAGGTAGAAACAAGCTGTAATGTTACCCTACAGGACAGATGTTCATCAGGAATAAACAAGCTGTAATGTTACCCTACAGGACAGATGTTCAACATCAGGGAGAAACAAGCTGTAATGTTACCCTACAGGACAGATGTTCAGCATCAGGGAGAAACAAGCTGTAATGTTACCCTACAGGACAGATGTTCAGCATCAGGAAGAAACAAGCTGTAATGTTACCCTACAGGACAGATGTTCAGCATCAGGTAGAAACAAGCTGTAATGTTACCCTACAGGACAGATGTTCAGCATCCGGTAGAAACAAGCTGTAATGTTACCCTACAGGACAGATGTTCAGCATCAGGAAGAAACAAGCTGTAATGTTACCCTACAGGACAGATGTTCAGCATCAGGGAGAAACAAGCTGTAATGTTACCCTACAGGACAGATGTTCAGCATCAGGGAGAAACAAGCTGTAATGTTACCCTACAGGACAGATGTTCAGCATCAGAAAGAAGCTGTAATATTACCCTACAGGACAGATGTTCAGCATCAGAAACAAGCTGTAATGTTACCCTACAGGACAGATGTTCAGCATCAGAAACAAGCTGTAATGTTACCCTACAGGACAGATGTTCAGCATCAGAAACAAGCTGTAATGTTACCCTACAGGACAGATGTTCAGCATCAGGGAGAAACAAGCTGTAATGTTACCCTACAGGACAGATGTTCAGCATCAGGTAGAAACAAGCTGTAATGTTACCCTACAGGACAGATGTTCAGCATCAGGTAGAAACAAGCTGTAATGTTACCCTACAGGACAGATGTTCAGCATCAGGGAGAAACAAGCTGTAATGTAACCGTACAGGACAGATGTTCAGCATCAGGTAGAAACAAGCTATAATGTTACCCTACAGGACAGATGTTCAGCATCAGGGAGAAACAAGCTGTAATGTAACCCTACAGGACAGATGTTCAGCATCAGGGTGAAACAAGCTGTAATGTTACCCTACAGGACAGATGTTCAGCATCAGGGAGAAACAAGCTGTAATGTTACCCTACAGGACAGATGTTCAGCATCAGGAAGAAACAAGCTGTAATGTTACCCTACAGGACAGATGTTCAGCATCAGGTAGAAATAAGCAGTAATGTTACCCTACAGGACAGATGTTCAGCATCAGGTAGAAACAAGCTGTAATGTTACCCTACAGGACAGATGTTCAGCATCAGGAAGAAACAAGCTGTAATGTTACCCTACAAGACAGATGTTCAGCATCAGGTAGAAACAAGCTGTAATGTAACCCTACAGGACAGATGTTCAGCATCAGGTAGAAACAAGCTGTAATGTTACCCTACAGGACAGATGTTCAGCATCAGGGAGAAACAAGCTGTAATGTTACCCTACAGGACAGATGTTCAGCATCAGGGTGAAACAAGCTGTAATGTTACCCTACAAGACAGATGTTCAGCATCAGGAAGAAACAAGCTGTAATGTTACCCTACAGGACAGATGTTCAGCATCAGGAAGAAACAAGCTGTAATGTTACCCTACAGGACAGATGTTCAGCATCAGGTAGAAACAAGCTGTAATGTTACCCTACAGGACAGATTTTCAGCATCAGGGAGAAACAAGCTGTAATGTTACCCTACAGGACAGATGTTCAGCATCAGGTAGAAACAAGCTGTAATGTTACCCTACAGGACAGATGTTCAGCATCAGGGAGAAACAAGCTGTAATGTTACCCTACAGGACAGATGTTCAGCATCAGGAAGAAACAAGCTGTATCTCCACCAGACTCCATGTAAATCATATACCTTTAAAGTCTATCTCTGCAGAAAATATTCTGGTTGTTGATTTTTAACATGTCTTCCTTTGTCTGTTGACTTAAGAGTGAGTGAGGTCCATTGCAGTAGAGATCAGGGTAGGCAATGCAAACATACCAGTCTCCCTTGATTAACAAAGAGATAATCCACAGCAAACCTATAAACCATAAAACATACAACATATATAACATATACCAAATAGCATATAACACATAAAACATATGACATTTAACATTTAACACATATTATATAAAATGCTGAAGGACCAGTTCACTACTTTACTGAATGGTCGGTGTTTTATTTCCCCAAAAAGAAAAGTTTAATAAAAATGTAAAACTAGTTAATGTGTTTTTAAGCCCTTAATTTGCACTGAACCTTTACTGGCATCACCTTCAGATGTTCCTCAGGTTTCCTGTAACCCCACGTAGTCCGCCCACAAGCACGAAATTCTCCTCGAGACAAAGCCGTCTCCGAAAGGTTTCTGAGAAACAGGAAGTAGATCTGGTCTCATGTCAATATATCCTGTGGCACCTAGCAGCTTCCTCTCTCTCCATCACTCTGTCTCTCTCTGTCTCTCTCTCCTTCTATGTCTCTCTCTCTCTAAAATAGTTGGTGTTTAAGCCCTTACAGTTTTCGATTGCTAAGAAACATTTCTTGAAAGCTGCTCTTCTTTTCTCTAAACTGAACACAAAACCCAATTTTCAAGCTACATTCACAAAACCTCAGACTCTTCTTGCAAAACCAAACTTTAAAACTAATCACAACTGAAACATTTCTTTAAATATCTCAACCTGTCAATCAATTCAAATAGTTAATCCCTATTAATCGCATTATTGTCCATAGTAATCGCACATTTGGGAATCTCCATGGTAACTCAGGTCACATCAAAAGTGCATGTAGATAACCAACTCCCTGTTGTTTTGGAGACCATGCAAAAGCCCCTTTATCCTTTCTGCTAGAGATAGGTAGGTCGCGAGGCTCTGATCCAGATGTAGTTTAGGAAGACTTTATTAACCAAATGTACAACAGAAAGAGTCCAGGAGACCGGTAGAGCAACAACTTACAACATGTGGTCCCAAAAGACGAGCAGGCACAGGAAACCAGACCAGCACACGTAGACACCGGACCAGCACCAACACCACAACAGAGACTACATACACCAGGTAACGAGGACTGACAAGGGACAGGTGACCCAACAGGTGCAACACATCAGGGCGGGGCAGAACAATCAGAAAAGGCGGGAAACAACCAAAGACTGGACCAAGTGAACAAGGATGTGAGCAAACGGTGGATTTCAAAATTAAACAGGAAGTTCATGAAAACAGAAAACATGAAACAAACTAAACAATGAAACACAAGGACAAAAACATGACAAGCTTAGAGTCTTCTCATCGGGTCTTCAGCTGCTATAAATGGAAGCATTAAAGCTTGGTTGCACTCTTTGTCTGCAATGACAGCTGATAGCAAAGGGAGAAACAGATTTAAAGCAGGGTTGTGACTCTCTGATTGGCCCTTGCAATTTGGGTATGATTCTGATTGGTTTAGCAGGAAGGTGAACGCCTCCAACAGCTGATTGGAGTTAGGACGAGAGCATTGGTTAAGAGGGAGGTCTTCCTGAGAGGTTTTACACTGAGATACATTTCATCAGGAGAGACTAGCTGCAGATATGAGACAGTTATACATGCAAATAATATATTTATCAAGATAACAGCTGAACTGATTAGCAGTGCATCGATTAAAAGTTAGGTCTTCCTGAGAGGACTTACGCTGAGCTACATAACAAAAGCCAAAGAAATGATAAACATTATGATTACAGGTTAAAGCTCAGTGTATCAACAGTATATTGTATATTGTGGGACCATCGTAGAAGACCCATCTTCACAGGCTCGTGTCTGGTGAATCTGGATTCTCCACCGCCTCCTGTTTGAAGAAAAAAACAATTTTAAGTGGAAATTAATGGTTTTCATGTGAATACAGAATAAAATATACAGAGCTATACTTCTATTACTTCTCTTGGTTCTTCTTTCAGGTCCGCTTTCCTCTGTTCCTCCTGCCTTGGTATCTCTTGCCGCCGTAGATCAGGAGGAACGCCCGTGGTCCTGCAGAGAGTTTCATAGAGGCGTTAGAAACGCATGAAGTTGATGTCACATAATCCTGATTTATGATATCTGAAAAAAACCTGTGTGAAAAGGGCCAAAATATAGAAAGGAATACAAGTGGAATATTTGATGTGTGTGTAAGAGCTACTGAAGTGGAGATTTCTGGCTAAGAATCCCGGAACAAGACCTTCAAA
>CM049377.1:32014074-32036574 GCA_026937815.1 Etheostoma perlongum | reverse complement strand
ATGTTGCCCTCATGTTGTCCCCATGTTGTCCTCATGTTGTCCTCATGTTGTCCTCATGTTGCCCTCATGTTGTCCTCATGTTGCCCTCATGTTTCCCTCATGTTGTCCTCATGTTTCCCTCAAGTTGTCCTCATGTTGTCTTAATGTTGTATTCATGTTGCCCTCATGTTGTCCTCATGTTGTCCCCATGTTGTCCCCATGTTGTCCTCATGTTGTCCTATATCAATGTTCTTTTTAATTCCCCAAAATAACATGATTGATTCCACCCAACGCTCTTTGCCAAGTACAAATCTCTACTTTCATTAATTTTGGGGCGTCTTATTCAATTTTATAGCATTGTAAAACAAATGGAAGTGTTTTTGAAATAGTATTGAGTAAAAGTTGACATATTCCAGTCTGTGATTATCATCAACATCCATTCCTTTAATTTTCCTAATTTCTGCTTTTTTAACTCAAACATTAGGTATTATTTCCTATAAATGAGGTTTATTGACCATAAATTCCAAAAATAACTGTAAAACTAAAGTTAATAAGTTAGTGTTACGTATGTGAAAACGTCTGAAAAAGTGACAAACATTAAAAAAGCATCAAAAGTGTTGAAAAAAGTACAAAAACGTAAGAAAAAGTTAAAAACATCGATAAAAAGCGTCAACAGAAGTGTTGATGAAGATGACACGGGTTAAATAGACAAGGTCATTATTGCGCTATACTGCCACCTACTGACACAGGATAGTATTTCATCACATTGCCGGCTCAGAGGCGTCACAATGGAAAATTATTTGCAGTAACTCAATAAAACAAATTGTTGAACCAATTAAGTAAAATGGGATAATTTCTCACAACACACAGGGCAATCAACAGTGGTTGAAAATCAGTGCTGTACAGGTGGGGGTCACTTTGTTTTTTGGCATCAGACCAACAACATGTTTTTGAAAAAGCAGGAGCTTTGAGTTCGCCTCATATGTAAAGGATTGTTGCCTCTGACACATTTACATGAAGTCAAAAATAATTCTGAGGTACTGTAAGCTGAGTATGTAAAGCACAAAGAGCTGTCTGTCTGCAGACAGCATGCTGTTGTTGGGGGAGGGACGTCTGGACTCCCTCTCAGACTCTTTCAGACTGGGAGGGACGTCTGGACTCCCTCTCAGACTCTCTCAGACTGGGAGGGACATCTGGACTCCCTCTCAGACTCTCTCAGACTGGGAGGGACGTCTGGACTCCCTCTCAGATTCTCTCAGACTGGGAGGGATATCTGGACTCCCTCTCAGACTCTTTCAGACTGGGAGGGACGTCTGGACTCCCTCTCAGACTCAGACTCTCAGACTGGGAGGGACATCTGGACTCACTCTCAGACTCTCTCAGACTGGGAGGGACGTCTGGACTCCCTCTCAGATTCTCTCAGACTGGGAGGGATATCTGGACTCCCTCTCAGACTCTCTCAGACTGGAAGCGGGACATCTGGACTCCCTCTCAGACTCTCTCAGACTGGGAGGGACGTCTGGACTCCCTCTCAGACTATCTCAGACTGGGAGGGACGTCTGGACTCCCTCTCTACCTCGGCTGGACCGCTGATAAAACACGGGGAGCTGGAGTCTCAGGAATCCCTGACCAAGGCAAGTTCTCTGAGGTTTCTGAACAAGGCACAGTCTCTAGGGGGCCTGAACAAGGCACAGTCTCTGGACTGCCTGAACAGGCACAGTCTCTGGACTGCCTGAACAAGGCACAGTCTCTGGACTGCCTAAACAAGGCACAGTCTCTGGACTGCCTGAACAGGCACAGTCTCTGGACTGCCTGAACAAGGCACAGTCTCTGGACTGCCTGAACAAGGCACAGTCTCTGGGGGGGCCTGAACAAGGCACAGTCTCTGGGGTTCCTGAACAAGGCACAGTCTCTGGGGGGGCCTGAACAAGGCACAGTCTCTGGGGTGTTGGGCAATGGCACAGTCATCTATCCTATTCTATCATGAAACCTAAGTCATGTAAAGAAACAAAGAGCAGGTGCTTTTGGTTTAACTAGAACATACACTTGTGTATTATCCATACAACAGTGATATGAAATGTCTTGAAGAAGTTGTTGGTGTTAAATATGTGTGTCTCTGTGTGTGTGTGTGTATGTGTGTGCGTGTGTGTGTGTGTGCGTGTGTATCTCTGTGTTTGTGTGTGTGTGTGTGTGCGTGTGTGTGTGTGTGTGTGTGTGTGTGTGTGTCTCTACAGGGCTGAGTGCTGTCTCATCAGCTGCTGGACGTCAGTACTATTTTGTGTACGACAGGAAGAACTTTGCTGAAGCCCAGAGATACTGCAGAGAGAAACACACAGACCTGGTCTCTGTGGACTCCATGGAGGTTATGAAGATCCTGAACACCACAGCAGATCTAGACCACATGTTCTACTCCAAGAACAGCTACGTGAGTTCACCGTTCTCCTTCAAGTCTAAGTCTTTTTCTGAAAGGAGGGATGAAACCCTCCAGAGGACCTAAGAACTACATGGAGAGCAGGAAAAACTACAATATTCATCTTTGAAATGTAGTAGAATCTAAAGAGTGACATATGGTCTCCAACAAAAAGCTACAGCAGGGTCTAATTCTTCATATCTCAACCAGAGAGCCTGGATAGGACTGTCCCGGGACAGCTGGAAGTGGTCCCTATCAGACCCAAGTTTCTACCAACCCAGGGAGACGGAGTTCAGACGATGGGGGCCAGGAGAACCAAAAGCTGGATATAATGAAAAAGCCTGCACATGGATACGATCTGATGGACTTTGGTTCTACCAGAATTGTGACAGCACAGTGACGTATCCACTCTGCGCAGATGCCAGAGTTGAGAGTATTAACTAGTGAAGTTTCCCTTCTCTGCTTCTCGGTCTAGACCTGCTCTTTATGGAAAGACCTGGGAGATAAATAACATCCCAGAGTCTGGTCTAGACCTGCTCTTTATGGAAAGACCTGGGAGATAAATAACATCCCAGAGTCCGGTCTAGACCTGCTCTTTATGAAAAGACCTGGGAGATAAATAACATCCCAGAGTCGGTCTAGACCTGCTCTTTATGAAAAGACCTGGGAGATAAATAAGCTAAAGACATGGACCAGAGTAGCTGATCTTAATCCTCATGTTGTCCTTATGTTGTCTTCATGTTGTCCTCATGTTGTCCTCATGTTGTCTTCATGTTGCCCTCATGTTGTCCTCATGTTGCCTTCATGTTGTCTTCATGTTGCCCTCATGTTGCCCTCATAATGTCCTCATGTTGTCCACATGTTGCCCTCATGTTGTCCTCATGTTGTCCTCATGTTGTCTTCATGTTGTCCTCATGTTGTCCTCATGTTGCCCTCATGTTGTCTTCATGTTGTCCTCATGTTGCCCTCATGTTGTCCTCATGTTGTCCAGTCTGTGATTATCCATCAACATCCATTCCATTTTAGTCTCAATAATTCCTAATTTCTGCTTTTCTAACTCAAATATTCGGTATAATTTCCTATAAATGAGGTTTATTGACCATAAATTCCAAAAATAACTGTAAAACTATAGTTAAAAAGTCAGTGAAAACCTCAGAAAAAGAGACAAACATTGAAAAAAGTGTGAAAAAAGGGACAAAAATGTAAGAAAAAGTAAAAAAACATTAATAAAAAAAATGTCAATAAAAGTTTTGCTTTTGACGGGAAGACAACACGAGGTTAACCATTAAGGGCCCCGTTCATGTTGCACAGATGTTTTGATTGGTCGGATGTTCTGCTGCCTCAACACTGATCCGTGCTCCATTTTCAGGTTCAAATGTGACTTTTGTCGTCGTCCCCTCCCGTAAGACATGGTCTGGAGCCCAGAACTACTGCAGGGCTCAATACAGAGACCTGCCCAGTGTGACGGACATGGCAGAGAACCAGAAGATACAGGGGATGCTACAAACAGGAGATGTAGTCTGGATCAGCCTCTTCAGAGACTCCTGGAAGTGGTCTGATGGAAATTCCTCCTCATTCAGCTTCTGGAAGACCGGGCAACCTGACAACAACAACGGGAACCAGACCTGTGTGGCTGCAGACTTCAGCCAATCAGGAGCCTGGGAGGGCTGGCCAGGTGACACGGAGAGAACGTTCATTTGCTACGGTCCAGGTGAGTGGTACGGTCCAGGGTCCAGGTGAGTGGTACGGTCCAGGGTCCAGGTGAGTGCTGCGGTCCAGGGTCCAGGTGAGTGCTACGGTCCAGGGTCCAGGTGAGTGCTACGGTCCAGGGTCCAGGTGAGTGCTACGGTCCAGCGTCCAGGTGAGTGCTGCGGTCCAGGGTCCAGGTGAGTGCTACGGTCCAGGGTCCAGGTGAGTGCTACGGTCCAGGGTCCAGGTGAGTGCTGGTCCAGGGTCCAGGTGAGTGCTACGGTCCAGGGTCCAGGTGAGTGCTACGGTCCAGGGTCCAGGTGAGCGCTACGGTCCAGGGTCCAGGTAAGTGCTACGGTCCAGGGTCCAGGTGAGTGCTACGGTCCAGGGTCCAGGTAAGTGCTATGGTCCAGGGTCCAGGTAAGTGCTAACCCGGGACTCCAACTGCTTTTACATTTACAGGGATGAAATGATCTACTCACCATTCGATTCAGGATTTTAAGTTAATGAGAAAATGAGTGAAAATCTCATGTTGTCCTCATGTTGTCCTCATGTTGTCCTCATGTTGCCCTCATGTTGTCTTTATGTCATCCTCATGTTTCCCTCATGTTGTCCTCATGTTGTTCCCATGTTGTCCCCATCTTGTCCTCATGTTGTCCTCACGCTGTCCTCACGTTGTCCTCACGTTGTCTTCATGTTGTCTTCATGTTATTATCCAGACAGACATGTTATGACTGATAAAGTTTCTTTGATTTTTACAAAGTGGTTCCTGTTTCAAGGAAAGTGATGAAAGTGAAGTTTGAGAAGAAGGGGAACGTGGCTCTGAATGACCCTGCTGTGCTGGCGGCCATGTTGAATCAGGTACATCATGTTTCATCATGATCTGCTGTACTGGTCACTATCATCATTACACCAGTCCATAATATATCTCACCTTATCATGGTCATTGCATTTCTATGGGGGATTTTCATTTTTTCATTTTATTTTTATTCTTAGGTATGTGTGATATATGTGTGTATATGTTTGATAAATGTGTGATTTATGTGCATATGTGATATATTAAGATTCAACTTTATTGTCATTACACATGTACAGGTACAATGCAACAAAATACAGTTTAGAGAGCCTCAGCTATTTAAAGCGGCGCCACAATGCCGATGCGCAGCCAGGCCAGGGATTGAACCAATAACCTTCCGAATGGCAGGCAACCGCTATACCACTGAGCCACAGATGCCCCCATATGTGTGTGTGATATATGTGTGTATATGTGTGTATATCCTCTCCGGGGAACCATCACCTTATCGTGGTGGAGAGGTTTGTGTCTCCCTATGAACCTGAGGGCTGTGTTGTCTGGAGCTGTGTGCTCCTGGTAGGGTCTCCCATGGCAAAGAGGTCTCAGCTGAGGGGCCAGACAAAGAATGGTTCAAAAATCCCATGAAAAACCGAGGTAGAGAGGGAGTGACCCTGGGAGGCCCGGGGCCCCCGTCTGGAGCCAGGCCCAGACGGAGGGCTCGTCAGCGAGCGCCTGGTGGCCGGGTTTGCCACGGAGCCTGGTCGGGCACAGCCCAAAGAAGCTACGTGGACCCCCTATCTCCATCCCATGGGCCCACCACCTGTGGGAGGAACCGCGGCAAAGGTCAGGGACCACGACGGACCAGACCCGGGCGGCAGAGGCTGGCTCTGGGGACGTGGACTGTCTCCTCTCTGTGGGGGGAAGGAGCCGGAACTTGTGCGGGAGGTGGAGCGCTACCAGTTAGATCTGGTGGGGCTTACTTCTACGCACAGTCTTGGTTCTGGAACCGTACTCCTGGATAGGGGTTGGACTCTGTCCTACTCCGGAGTTGCCCAGGGTGTGAGGCGCCGGATTAGATGCTTTTCTTGTTATATTTGATCACATCTTAATATATTATATGAAGATTAGATGCTTTTCTTGTTATATTTGATCATTAACTTGTGTGAATGCTGATAATTAATAATCTGTCTCTTAGCAACAAGACAAGCTCTTCTTCTGAAACCGTTTGATTATCTACACAAATAATAAAATTCTTCTTATTCCAGACATCTGAATTCATCTGGAATCATTTCACCTGTCTGTCTGCCTGTCTGTCTGTCTGTCTGTCTGTCTGTATGTCTGTCTGTCTACCTGTCTGCCTGTCTGTCTGTCTGTCTGTCTACCTCTCTGTCGCCTGTCTGTCTACCTGTCTGCCTGTCTGTCTGTCTGTCTGTCTACCTCTCTGTCGTCTGTCTGTCTGTCTGTCTGTCTACCTGTCTGTCTCTGTGCTTCCTACATGATTTTCAGCCCTTTCTCTCATGAGTAGTGCACCTGTGCAGCTTCTCATGGCTGAAGAGTCATAACTAGCGTTTGATAGGAACTGAGCAGACAACGACACCGTTACTTCTCCTGTTTGTTACGACCCGGCCCGTTGTGAGATTGGGCAAAACATAAAATGGATGAATTTGGAGGAACCAAGGCAAAAAGGGAGAAGAGGTCACGGTAAAAACAAAGGATTTTTAATTAACAAGTAAAGGAATATCCAATTACAAAACCCAAATAGAGCTGTATGGGTGCTGCCTATATAAACAAGGTCATGTCTAAAGAGCACAGCACCCATTTGCTTACCAAATTACAATTTGTATAGAATGGAAACAACAAACCCCCTGGGAGCACACCAAGCTCTAACTACCTCTAACAGTTTGGACCAACACCACCACCACCAACAACACCACCTCTCTAACGACACCTCTAACAAACTACTACATCTAACAGTTTGGACCAACACCACCACCAACACCAACAACACCACCTCTCTAACAACACCTCTAACAAACTACTACCTCTAACAGTTTGGACCAACACCATCACCAACAACACCACCTCTCTAACAACACCTCTAACAAACTACCTCTAACAGTTTGGACCAACACCACCACCAACACCAACACCACCTCTCTAACAACACCTCTAACAAACTACTACCTCTAACAGTTTGGACCAACACCACCACTACCAACACCACCTCTCTAACAACACCTCTAACAAACTACTACCTCTAACAGTTTGGACCAACACCACCACCAACAACACCCCTCTCTAACAACACCTCTAACAAACTACTACCTCTAACAGTTTGGACCAACACCACCACCAACAACACCACCTCTCTAACAACACCTCTAACAAACTACTACCTCTAACAGTTTGGACCACCACCACCACCACCACTCTAACAACATCTCTAATAAACTTCTACCTCTAACAGTGTGGACCAACACCACCACCAACAACACCACCTCTCTAAAAACACCTCTAACAAACTACTACCTCTAACAGTTTGGACCAACACCACCACCAACAACACCACCTCTCTAACAACACCTTTAACAAACTACTACCTCTAACAGTTTGGACCAACACCACCACCAACACCAACAACACCACCTCTCTAAAAACACCTCTAACAAACTACCTCTAACAGTTTGGACCAACACCACCACCAACACCAACACCACCTCTCTAACAACACCTCTAACAAACTACTACCTCTAACAGTTTGGACCAACACCACCACCAACACCAACACCACCTCTCTAACAACACCTCTAACAAACTACTACCTCTAACAGTTTGGACCAACACCACCACCAACACCAACACCACCTCTCTAACAACACCTCTAACAAACTACTACCTCTAACAGTTTGGACCAACACCACCACCAACAACACCACCTCTCTAACAACACCTCTAACAAACTACTACCTCTAACAGTTTGGACCCACCACCAACACCTCTCTAACAACACCTCTAACAAACTACTACCTCTAACAGTTTTGGACCAACACACCACCACCACCACCTCTAACAACACCTCTAACAAACTACTACCTCTAACAGTGTGGACCAACACCACCACCAACAACACCACCAACACCAACACCACCTAAAAACACCTCTAACAAACTACTACCTCTAACAGTTTGGACCAACACCACCACCAACAACACCACCTCTCTAAAAACACCTCTAACAAACTACCTCTAACAGTTTGGACCAACACCACCACCAACACCAACACCACCTCTCTAACAACACCTCTAACAAACTACTACCTCTAACAGTTTGGACCAACACCACCACCAACACCAACACCACCTCTCTAACAACACCTCTAACAAACTACTACCTCTAACAGTTTGGACCAACACCACCACCAACAACACCACCTCTCTAACAACACCTCTAACAAACTACTACCTCTAACAGTTTGGACCACCACCACCTCTCTAACAACACCTCTAACAAACTACTACCTCTAACAGTTTGGACCAACACCACCACCACCACTCTAACAACATCTCTAATAAACTACTACCTCTAACAGTGTGGACCAACACCACCACCAACAACACCACCTCTCTAACAACACCTCTAACAAACTACTACCTCTAACAGTTTGGACCACCACCACCTCTCTAACAACACCTCTAACAAACTACTACCTCTAACAGTTTGGACCAACACCACCACCACCACTCTAACAACATCTCTAATAAACTACTACCTCTAACAGTGTGGACCAACACCACCACCAACAACACCACCTCTCTAAAAAACACCTCTAACAAACTACTACCTCTAACAGTTTGGACCAACACCACCACCAACAACACCACCTCTCTGGACCAACACCACCAAAAAAACACCTCTAACAAACTACCTCTAACAGTTTGGACCAACACCACCACCAACACCAACACCACCTCTCTAACAACACCTCTAACAAACTACTACCTCTAACAGTTTGGACCAACACCACCACCAACACCAACACCACCTCTCTAACAACACCTCTAACAAACTACTACCTCTAACAGTTTGGACCAACACCACCACCAACAACACCACCTCTCTAACAACACCTCTAACAAACTACTACCTCTAACAGTTTGGACCACCACCACCTCTCTAACAACACCTCTAACAAACTACTACCTCTAACAGTTTGGACCAACACCACCACCACCACTCTAACAACATCTCTAATAAACTACTACCTCTAACAGTGTGGACCAACACCACCACCAACAACACCACCTCTCTAAAAACACCTCTAACAAACTACTACCTCTAACAGTTTGGACCAACACCACCACCAACAACACCACCTCTCTAACAACACCTTTAACAAACTACTACCTCTAACAGTTTGGACCACCACCACCTCTCTAACAACACCTCTAACAAACTACTACCTCTAACAGTTTGGACCAACAACTTTTACCAACAACAGCTAACAACAGCAGCGGCCGCGACGCCAGGCGACACACTACTGTAGGGTTTAAATCAAAACTCATGACAACATTAGTGACAAATAATACATGTTAATAAAAAATAAAACAGAACACATCAGAAGACAACGGAATAACTGTTAAACACGTTTATTTCGGATCAGACGGCAGCTGATTTAACACATGAGACTCCAGGCCCGGCCGCCGTTGGCCCGGCCGCCGTTGGGCCTGCTCTGGACCAGGCTAGCTGCAAAGAATAAATCTCCATGGTTACTTGGCTGGGTTTAATTCAATCTGGTTTCATGCAACCAAGTCAAAGCTAAATTCATCCAGGATAACTTGAATATCTCGGCTTAATCCTTTACCCTGTCTCTCTTGGTTATGCTTTGATAAAGCTTATAGTTAGGGCATAGAATTGAATATTGTTAGGGGTGAGGAGTCGCAGCCCCGCCTATCCCGGCCCACCTGCTACTCGTCATAGTTGTCAGATTTATCTGTCATATAATAAAACTAAAGGGAGACTTGGCATACAGCCCGATCCGGTTGGGGAGAGTTCTAGCCTGTCCAGGCTCCTCTCTTTACCCTGTCTCTCTTAGTTGTGCTGTAGTAGTTTTAGACAGCTGGGGGACTTCCTTCGACACACTGAGCTCCTCTCTCCTATCTTCCTATTTTGTGTGCATCTATGTCCCAGAAATGCTTGTTACTAACCTAGCTCTGGGGAGTCATTCCCCCGGAGTCCTTTTGTTCTTTTTCTCCCAGCATGTTTCCTCGGATCAGGGAGGCTCCAAAATCATGGTTGCAGCTGTCGCCATGGTCCCGCTACACGTTCCCTTCCCTGCCACGATCTGCGGTGCCCAGCTACGTCCTGCTGTGCCTTGTAATGCTGCACAGTGCCCTGCTATGCCATGAACTACTACAAAGAACTACTACAAACTACTATTATTTTGATTTATTTGATTTATTTTTTAGGGACTGTTATTGCCACTCTTCATTCTATCCCCAACCGGTCGTCAGACACCGCCTACCAAGAGCCTGGGTCTGGGTCTGGGTCTGTCCGAGGTTTCTTCCCAAAGGGGGAGTTTTTCCTTGCCACTGTCGCACTGTTGCTTGCTCTGGAGGAAACTACTAGAACTGTTGGGTCCTTGTAAAGTGTCTTGAGATAACTCTTGTTATGAATTGATACTATAAATAAAATTGAATTGAAATTGAATTAATCCCTTATCCTGGTTTCGTGCAACAGGCCCCAGGACGGATGAAGCTCTTTAATCTCCAGCTGGGCTGATTGCAGGAATCTGATTGGAAGGATCCACACCAACCGCACCAATCAACAGCAAAAGAGTGGAACAGGGAAGTGGACGTGTGTGTGTGTGTGTGTGTGTGTGTGTGGGTGTATGTGACAGAGAGTTTGTCTATTTGCAAATGGCTGTAACCATTTTTTGTCTGTTCTGCTCATTATTTGCCTAACATGTAAATAGTTACAGAGGACACACAATAACAAGAAGACACACAGCGAGGGACGACCGAGAGCAGCGTCCTGTCTGAAGACAAACAGAGCGGGGCGAGAGCAGCGTCCCTGTCTGAAGACACACAGCGAGGGCGACCGAGCAGCGTCCTGTCTGAAGACAAACAGAGGACGAGCGAGAGCAGCGTCCTGTCTGAAGACACACAGCGAGGACGACCGAGAGCAGCGTCCTGTCTGAAGACACACAGCGAGGACAACCGAGAGCAGCGTCCTGTCTGAAGACACACAGCGAGGACGACCGAGAGCAGCGTCCTGTCTGAAGACACACAGCGAGGGGCGACCGAGAGCAGCGTCCTGTCTGAAGACACACAGCGAGGACGGCGAGAGCAGCGTCCTGTCTGAAGACACACAGCGAGGGGCGAGAGAGCAGCGTCCCGTCTGAAGACACACAGCGAGGGCGACCGAGAGCAGCGTCCCGTCTGAAGACCCACAGAGGGGCGACCGAGGCAGCGTCCTGTCTGAAGACACACAGCAGGGGGCCGCAGGCGGAGCAGCGTCCTGTCTGAAGACCCACAGAGGACGGAGAGCAGCGTCCTGTCTGAAGACACACAGCGGGAGGCGAGAGCAAGATGGACAGACTTCTTCTGCTCCTCATGGCTGCATCAGGTGAGTGCTTCATGTTTCATAAACGTTAAGACTCTTATCACAGTTTATTAATTTATTTGCAATTTATTTGTGTTTCTTGGCTGTCGCTAAGAAACACGGAGTTTGAGCTCCCTCCAAAGATTCTCTATTGTATAAAATATTAAATCTGCTGTGTGTGTCTGTGTGTGTGTGTGTGTGTGTATGTGCATGTGTGTGTGTGTGTGTGTGTGTGTGTGTGTGTGTGTGTGTGTGTGTGTGTGTGTATCTGTGTGTGTGTGTCTCTGTGTGTGTGTGTGTCTGCTGTGTGTGTGTGTGTGTGTGTGTGTGTGTGTGTGTGTGTCTCTACAGGGCTGAGTGCGGTCTCATCAGCTGCTGGACGTCAGTACTATTTTGTGTACGACAGGAAGAACTTTACTGAAGCCCAGAGATACTGCAGAGAGAAACACACAGACCTGGTCTCTGTGGACTCCATGGAGGTTGTGAAGATCCTGAACAACACCGCAGATCTAGACCACATGTTCTACTCCAAGAACAGCTACGTGAGTTCACCTTTCTCCTTCATGTCTAAGTCTTTCTGACAGGAGGGATGAAATCAGTATAATGGGAAAATTACATAGACAATGATTTTCTTTCAATAATTGTTAATTTCTTGAGTAATTTTTCATCATAAATACATCCTTCAATGTGCCTCTGAAATATGTGTCTCCTAAAATATCTCCTAAAGTGAGTCCTCCAGTTTTGGAGACAGCTAAAAATGTTGTGACTTTGCATTTCTCCACTAAGGGCAAATGGTACAGAAAAACAGGTGCCTCAGAAGATATGTTGGGGTCCCCATGCCCCTGTGTTTAGGTTGGGGCCGAGAACCGATCTACAGACAAGATAAATCTCTGCCTTCTAAGACAGAATGACTGCTACAGTCATTTTTTGACACACTAGACAGATGCACGGGGACATGTGTGGCTCCAGCAAGTCTGAGGAGAAGATGAAGTGTTTTGTTTAAGATTAGAATATTTTCCAAACGAGGCCTGGTTTCTGCTGGGGGGCTGGGGGGGATATAAGGGACTGGAATTGCTGCGCAAAGGACACAGAACTGTGGCCACTCTGTAACTCTGTTCATTGTGAATGCGGTTCTTGTCATCTGATTGTTTTTCTCGAGAAAACAATTAAACCCTTTCACCGAATACCTAGACCTTTAATTCAGTTTGCAGCTTGTCTTTATTTTGTTTCAACAAGGTCTCTTCTTCAACACAAATTCCTCCCTCCAGAGGAACTAAGAACTACATGTAGAGCAGGAAAAAGTACAATATTCATCTTTGAAATGTAGTAGGAGTCTAAAGAGTTGGAGTTTAACCTTTAGCAGACAGAGTTTCCCTGTTGAGCTGCAGCAGAAAAAGAAAAAATGCCAGCTCAAGCCTAAAATTTCCATAATGTGTTAGCATCATCCTCCAGCTCTGTCTCTACCATAGAGGACGTGTTAGCATCATCCTCCAGCTCTGTCTCTACCATAGAGGACGTGTTAGCATCATCCTCCAGCTCTGCCTCTACCATAGAGGACGTGTTAGCATCGTCCTCCAGCTCTGTCTCTACCATAGAGGACGTGTTAGCATCATCCTCCAGCTCTGTCTCTACCATAGAGGACGTGTTAGCATCGTCCTCCAGCTCTGTCTCTACCATAGAGGACGTGTTAGCATCATCCTCCAGCTCTGTCTCTACCATAGAGGACGTGTTAGCATCATCCTCCAGCTCTGTCTCTACCATAGAGGACGTGTTAGCATCGTCCTCCAGCTCTGTCTCTACCATAGAGGACGTGTTAGCATCGTCCTCCAGCTCTGCCTCTACCATAGAGGACGTGTCAGCTGGATTTAGGAGTTCCTCAAAAGTGCTCCTTCCACCGCTGTATTAGCTCCCCAGTTGAGGTCAACAGCGTCCCATCCTTACTGTCCACAGCTTGGATGATTCCTCGCTTCCCCCTCCTGAGGTGGCCAACGGTTTTCCAGAAAAACCTTGGTGCTGAACGAAAGTCCTTCTCCAGGTCTTCTTCATGTCTTCTCCAGGTCTTCTCCAGGTCTTCTCTGAACTTCTCCTAAACCCGCTGATTTGCCTCTTAGGCTGCAGCCCCGGGCCTGTCGGTACCTTGAAACTGCCTCCGGAGACCTCGGGATAACATATCCCTGAAAGACTCCTTCAGTCGGAGCCCGGCTTCCCTGACCACCGGTGTCCACCAGGGTGTTCATGGGTTACCGCCCTTGAGGCACTTAAGACCCTAAGACCAAAGCTCCCTGCCGCAGCTTCAGCAATAGAAACTTTGGACATTGTCCACTCAGGTTCAATGTCCTCAGCCTCCACAGGGCCCCCAGCCTCCACAGGGCCCCCAGCCTCCACAGGGACCCCCAGCCTCCACAGGGACCCCCAGCCTCCCACAGGGCCCCCAGCCTCCACAGGGATGCACGAAAAGCTCCGCCGGAGGTGTGAGTTGAAAGTCAGTCAGACAGGGGCCTCCTCAGGCGTTCCCAATTTACTTGCACTACCCATTCGGGCTTACCGGGTCTGTCTAGAGTCCCCCCCCTCTCTTCACCCTAGTGTCCAAAACATACGGCCTCAGATCAGATGAAACGATTATAAAATCTATCATTTTTCTTTGGCCTAGGGTGCTCTGGTAGGGGTGCTCATAAGTGTACACTTATGAGCACCCCTATGTTCGAACATGGTGTTTGTTATGGACAATCCATGACTAGACCAGATGTCCAACAACTGACCACCACTCTGGTTTAGATCAGGGAGGCCGTTCCTCCAAATCAAACCTCTCCAAGTATCTCCATCATCACCCACGTGTGCGTTGAAGTCCCCCAGCAGAACTATGGAGTCCCCCACTGGCGCCTCATACAGTACTCCATTCAAGGTCCACCACTGGAGCCCCATACAGGTATCCATCCCCATACAGGACTCCATTCCAGATCCCCAAGAAGTCAGAGTGCTCCGAACTCTTGTTAGGTGCATATGCACAAACAACAGTCAGAGTTTTCCCCCCCATCACCCGCAGGCGTAGGGAGGTGACCCTCTCGTCCACCGGGGTAAACTCCAACGCAGCGGCGCTCAGCCGGGGGCTTGTGAGTATCCCCACACCCGCCCGGCGCCTCACACCCTGGGCAACTCCGGAGTAAGACAGAGTGCAACCCCTATCCAGGAGTACGGGTCCAGAACAGAGTCCACGTCCCCAGAGCCTCTGCCCTCGATACAAGACCCTGAAACCTAGAAACAACTAATGCAGCAAAACATTCGACAAAACTAATCATCACAAACAGTATTTAGAACAGCAAAGATCTATGTTCTCGAGAAGCTAATTAAAATCAGATACTGTCGCTAATTCTTCATATCTAAACCAGAGAGCTGACAGATATTTCTTAAATACATTTGAATGATATTTGTGACACATCACTGCAGAAATGCTTCTGTGCTTCCAACTGGGATTCAGATTCACAAGATTTTCAAATTTGTGAAGTGTGTGTAATAGAGAGGGAACGGAAGAAAGAAAGAAACCTTTATTTGGTTAATATTGGTTAGTCTAGCTCAGCTAATCTTAAAGTGTCTCTCACCTAGGAAAACTGAAATGTAAACTACATTAATGGAATTTAACAAAATGTCTAAATGCAACCAGAGAGCCTGGATAGGACTGTCCCGTGACACCTGGAGGTGGTCCCTGTCAGACCCAAGTTTCTACAAACCCGGGGGAGACGGACTTCAGACTATGGGGGTCAGGAGAACCAAACGATGGATACAGTGGAAAAGTCTGCACATGGATGCAATCTGATGGATACTGGGACGACAACAATTGTGACACCCTAATGTATCCAGTCTGTGCAGATGCCAGAGGTGAGAGTATTAACTGGTGAAGTTTCCCTTCTCTGCTTCTCGTTGCCTCTTTGTTTTCATTACTCCGGTCTCCGTGGTAACAGTCACTCCGACCAACAGCAGCTTCCAGCCAGGTGGTGCCATTCAAAGAGCTTTCCAGCTGACTGAGATAATAAGACGGCAGAATGAGAGGGAACAGCTCAGGGGGGCATCAGCACCCCCACCAGAGGAAGACCTCTTACATTATAGAGATTGGACTCGTGCATGTTCACGTGCACACATCTTACAATATAAATACAACATTTGTGTTTAATAACCCCGAGGAAATATTCATATGCAGATATACATATAACCAAAACAATATGAAACAATATAATCTTGTTTTATAGATTTAAGGACATATCTTATTAAAGTGGAGAGACTGTTGAGTTAGTTTATTGATGTGGTTCTTTATATCTCAGTGGATGTATTGTAGATATTATAAAGACCTGAATCCCAGATGTGGATGGATGGAGGTTGGATGTTCTGCTGCTTCTACACTTCTCTCTGCTCCATTTTCAGGGTCAAATGTGACTTTTGTCCTCGTCCGCTCCATTATGACATGGACTGGAGCCCAGAGCTACTGCAGAACTCACTACACAGACCTGGCCAGTGTGAGAGACATGGCAGAAATACAGAAGATACAGGTGTTGCTATTTCCAGGTATATTCTGGATTGGCCTCTTCAGGGACCCCTGGAAGTGGTCTGATGGAAGTTCCTCCTCATTCAGCTTCTGGAAGACCGGGCAACCTGATGTCAAGGGGAACCAGACCTGCGTGGCTGCAGACTTCAGCCAATCAGGAGCCTGGGAGAGCTGGCCATGTGACGGGAGAGAGCGTTCATTTGCTACGGTCCAGGTGAGTGGTACGATCCAGGTGAGTGGTACGGTCCAGGGTCCAGGTGAGCCTCAATTCAGTTTTTTTATCTGACTGTTCACAATTTTAAATTTTTTTTTTATGTGGAACGCATCAGACATCTCTCTCTCTACAACCTTTTCTACATGTTTTGACCAGTTCTTTACCATCTTTATCTTGTTATTCCACATGCTACTTGGCGCAGACGCCGCCACCTGAATGCAGCATCTTGTGATCCTGCAAGGGCCTTGGTCCTAGACCACGGTCCTAGACCGCTTTATATCTACAGATAGAGCAGGTCTAGACCGCTCTATAATCTACAGATAGAGCAGGTCTAGACCGCTCTATAATCTACAGATAGAACAGGTCTTGACCACCAGGGCCCCTCGGTCCAGTGGGTCTACTTGCTTGTATGCAGGTTCATTACTCCTTGTTAAATAACTCATTGGGCTGTTATTGTATGTTCCAACTTTTAAAACCATGATCTGCGTTGATGTTCTCCAGAAACCTTCATCCGTTGATATGGAGCTGTATATTTTGCGATGTAAAGTCATGTTTGAACTCATAAAGTTTCTTTGATCTTTCCAAACAGTTCCTGTTACAAAGAAAGTGATGAAAGTGAAGTTTGAGAAGAAGGGGGACGTGGATCTGAATGACCCTGCTGTGATGGCGGCCATGTTGAATCAGGTACATCATGTTTTCTACTGTTTTACCTTCATGAAGAACCAATCTAATAAGATAAGTTTGGTGTCTCAGCTCCAACAGAAGCTGAGGGCCCAGGGGCTGGACCACAACATCAAGCTGAGCTGGAGGAAGCAGGCCGATGGAACAGTCTTCCACAAGTAAGACCAGAAGACCAACAAGAGGAGGAGGACGAGGGACGAGCTGTAATGTGGAGTCTGAGAAAGACATTCACCGATATACTCACAGCTTCTCAGATATGAAGATTCGATGCTTTTTTAGTCACATTTGGTGAAAAACTAAATCATCTAGTTGAGCTCCAGACTATTAGAATAGAATCTGATTTATCAGTTTTGGGGAAATATAAGCAACATGTTTGACTGTTTCTTCTTTAGAATCTATTTTAATAAGATAACATGTCTCTTTGTTTGAGAGTAAAGGCTTTTTCACACCTGCGTAGTCGCGTCATGTGAAGGACGAAGCCAGGCGATCGGTGTGCGGTAACCATAGAGATACTGCAGATAACACAGTACAACTGTTACAGTGTGCTGGCGATATATTAATTAATATTAATTAATGTTTTAGTAACAAAATGTGTGTGTGTGCTTATTGCAAAAGAGCTGTGTAAGTCATTGAGGAAGTGGTGACCTCTGGCTGACCTCTGGGTGACCTCTGATGCACAGAAAGTTAAGATTAAGTCATACAAATTGTTTATGCTTTCATGGCATAGAAGTGCATTGTTTGAAGAGTCAGATGGGACAAATTCCTTACAGCGTCTCACCTTTCGGCGCCTTCTGTCGCCTTTTTTAAAAGGTGATTAAAAAAGTGATAAAAAGGCGACAAAAAGACAAAATGTTGAAGGCTATGATTGTGATGTTTCTCATGTTGTAATATGCTGGTGATATATTTTATATTATATATTTACATTATATATTGTCCACAAGGGGGCACACTTGGTTAAACCCAGAGAGTAATCATATCACTGAAGATGAATAAGCTCATTAAAGAATATCAATAGCTGCTTTGCTGTGTCGGAGTTTGATTCCAGAACATCTTCACTTCAGTTTGGATGTGTTATGATTTGGCATGAAGGAGAGTTGGCAGGCAAAGGCAAGATCAATTATTAAACAAACAGAACAAACCAAAGGGATCAAACAGTCCAAAACTCCAAGGAAAAACGCAAAAACTCCAAAACACAAAATCCACAGGGGTCCAGGGAGAACAGGGACGCTGGTCTCAGGAACTGGGGACTCACAGGAAGACGAGGACCAAACAGACAGAGGGACCAGAAGGATCTGACAAGAGACAAGGGACGCACAGACATTAAATACACCAGGTAGCGAGGGTACAACGAGGTAACAAGGCAACGAGGTGATTGTTGGGGGAGGGGGCTGGGGGTCAGATGAGTCTGGGCCGTGGTGATGATTGTTGGGGGTCAGATGAGTCTGGGCCGTGGTGATGATTGTTGGGGGTCAGATGAGTCTGGGCCATGGTGCTGATTGTTGGGGGGTTAGATGAGTCTGGGCCATGGTGCTGATTGTTGGGGGGTTAGATGAGTCTGGGCCATGGTGCTGATTGTTGGGGGTCAGATGAGTCTGGGCCATGGTGCTGATTGTTGGGGGGGGTTAGATGAGTCTGGGCCATGGTGCTGATTGTTGGGGGGTCAGATGAGTCTGGGCCGTGGTGATGATTGTTGGGGGTCAGATGAGTCTGGGCCATGGTGCTGATTGTTGGGGGGTCAGATGAGTCTGGGCCATGGTGCTGATTGTTGGGGGTCAGATGAGTCTGGGCCATGGTGCTGATTGTTGGGGGATCAGATGAGTCTGGGCCATGGTGCTGATTGTTGGGGGGTCAGATGAGTCTGGGCATTTAAAACCTTAGGATGACATCACCTGGTCTTTCCAGACCATGATGGAGAACAATCCATGACGCTGTCAGGTCTCAGCTTTCCAAAGGAGGGGGGGGTGCTAGAAACTCTGGGGGGCTAACTTTGCAGACGCCATTTTGTAGTTTTCTGTTGAAAGTGTAAATGATGAAATAAAATCTAACTTGTTGTGACATATATTATATGCCACTGTCGCACTGTTGCTTGCTCTGGAGGAAACTACTAGAACTGTTGGGTCCTTGTAAAGTGTCTTGAGATAACTCTTGTTATGAATTGATACTATAAATAAAATTGAATTGAATTGAATTGAATGTCTAATCTGACATTTGATCCTTTTGGAGATTTTTCATCTTTTCTTTCTTCTTCATGACATTAATACACATTTTACCAAAGCTTTACAACCCCACTGTACACACATATACACACATATATCACACACTGTACACACATATACACACATATATCACACACTGTACACACATATACACACATATATCACACACTGTACACACATATACACACATACATAAGAATAAGAATAAAAATGTTCATGCTTCAGGGAGAAGCCAATGAGCTATGCACCATATATTATTAGAAAATTAAAAGACTAATAATACTTTTTTAGTCTTTCAGGGCTTCCTTAGCTTTGCTTTATTCATTTTTGTATTTATATTGAATCTCCATTTTAAAAATGCTCAAGAGCCACAGTCACTCCACAGATGTGAGCGTCGTGTTGCATTCGAGGTCACGGGTAAAAGATTAGAGTGGGTAAGCCCCGCCCACTCTGCCGGCGATGTGATGTCGCCCTGCAGCTCGGTCTGGAAACCTGCACCTTTAATTCTCCCGCTTCAGTTCACGATTTTGCAGGAACCAATCACAAGCTGGCTCATCTCCCTGGCGTGCTATTGGCTGGTTTAACACCATGACGATTCAACATGGCGGCGGCCACCAAACGGCACCGAAGCGCAGAACCCCGTTGATGCTGCTACGTCACCCGAACAGTTGCTCTGATTGGTCGAAGGACTATCCAATTACGTACAGAGTAGTGTGAACTATGGCCGTTGGTCCCGCCTCCAGGGAAGAGAACATCCAGAGCAGACTCCCCAGACCGACCAATCAGATCTAAGAGCTCAGCTCGGTCTGCTGAAACACGTCATGTTTTTATCTGTAAAACTTAAAACGGGGACACTAGACCTAGAGCCCCCCCCGCCCCCCCAAAGGTCTGATCCTAGACTCACCCCTGCTGCTACTTCATACTCCACTACACCTCAGAGGGGAATGTTTCAAGATAGAAAGTCCTAATATTTCATAATGTTGTCATGTTTACTGAACTACATTTATCTGACAGCTTTATTGCTTCAGGCTTGTTTCTGCAACAGCTCATTGAGTATCAGATACAATATAAACTATTGAGGAAAGATGTTCCTTTGACATTGATGCAGTATGAAACGAGATCGCTGCAGTCGGCAGCAGAGAAACAAGCTACAATGGAAGTTAATGGGAGAATTGTCCAGCTTGTATTTACGTTCATAAAGTGCTCGTTTTGCTGCTGACAGACTCAGATTAATATTCTAAGTGTCTGATAACATTATGGAAAGGATTTCTAAGGAGGCCGACCTTCCTGTTAAAGATTAAGATCATTTTTTAAAACATAAAAGTCCACCAGACTCCATGTAAATAATCACTACTTTTAGCGTGTACAGAGCAGCATATCTCCACCAGACTCCATGTAAATAATCACTACTTTTAGTGTGTATAGAGCAGCATATCTCCACCAGACTCCATGTAAATAATCACTACTTTTAGCATGTATAGAGCAGCATATCTCCACCAGACTCCATGTAAATAATCAGTGATTTTAGCGTGTATAGAGCAGCATATCTCCACCAGACTCCATGTAAATAATCACTACTTTTAGCATGTATAGAGCAGCATATCTCCACCAGACTCCATGTAAATAATCACTACTTTTAGCGTGTATAGAGCAGCATATCTCCACCAGACTCCATGTAAATAATCACTACTTTTAGCATGTATAGAGCAGCATATTCCACCAGACTCCATGTAAATAATCACTACTTTTAGCTTTTTTCCATGCAGTGATTTTGTATAGAGCAGCATATCTCCACCAGACTCCATGTAAATAATCAGTGATTTTAGCGTGTATAGAGCAGCATATCTCCATGTAAATAATCAGTGATTTTAGCATGGTAAAATACGGCTTTCTAAAAACATTCTGAGCAGCGCTGCTCGATCGGTCCGCTTGGTCAGAGTTTTTTCTTTCATTCCAGTATCGGGTCTGTCGGTCACAGTGAAAACCGGGACATTTCCGGGACAGATCCAGCCGGGACAGGTCACAAAACCGGGGACTGTCCCCGAAACCGGGACGCCTGGTCACCCTAATTTAAAGTATAAAAGTAAAAGTAACTGTGAGAATGACAAAGCTTCCTGAACCTGATCGATTTTACTAGAGAGACGCTGGAGGAACTACAGTGGACATGGAGTAAAGGCTCTTTATTCTTTATATGCCATTGCCACATTTTAAATGGCTGTCTGCCAATAGGCCCAAAACATATATTAAACATATATAAAACATACAGCCTTATTTATATAGACAGAGACTGGGACTCCAGGTCAATAAGATCCTGACCGAGTAGCAAGATATGAATTCAGTTGTGATTTTGTGAGAAGTCAGTGTATTCCCATCCAATCAGATTCAGTTTGGTATTGATGACGCAAAAATAATAACTAACTCCAGTGAAATTATTTAAACTTAGTGAGGACTAGATCAGGACTGGATTTAAAGCTGATTCTGGTTTCCAACTTGGCCCAGGTGTGTCTGTTAAAAAAACACGGAACAACTTCTTCTGTTGATGCTTTATTACAATCAAGCATCAGTATAAACATGGGGGGGGGTAGCTCTGCTATGGCTTTGTGTTTATGTGTGTGTGTGTGTGTGTGTGTGTGTGTGTGTGTGGTAATAAAAGAAATAAATAACATTGCAAAGGCTACCATACACAATGCATAGGAATCATATATACTAGTAAATAATACTATTAATAAACCTTAATGAGCAAGGATTAATTACATTTATCTTAATGAGCAAGGTAACCTAGGTAACAGGTGTATCGCCATTATAACAGGTTTAACAGCCAGGTGTAACCTAGGTAACAGGTTAACCTAGCTAACAGGTGTATCCGAGTAACAGGTGCAAACCTAGAGTTAACAGGTGTAAAGGTAAAAAAACAACAAGCTAACTTTTAAATTTGCCAGAACTACAGACCAATACAACAACAGGCTTAAATGAACTGACAGCATCAGTTATATGACTTCCAGTTCTCAAAGACACACCTGATTATCCTCTGACAGCTAGTCTTTTTTTTTTTTCTTACTTTGTTCTCCAGGTGTGCCGTGGCGCGATGTGAGGCGATGTGGTCCTCCCAGATTCTCCGACATACACTCACAATCTCACCTGATAGACGAGCTAGTACAAAACTAAAGGAACAAGCCAATTTTGTAAAAATGTAAGTAGTAGAAAGTACCGATATTTGTGCTAAAACGTAAGGAGTAAATGTAAAAAACGTAAAATAAATAGTAAAGTAAAGTAAAATATCTGAAAATCTACTTGAGCAGCAACAGCATTTGTACTTCATTTCCCATCTCTGAATGTCAACCCAGTATAAATAGTAGGTCCATTATTTAATGAAGTTGGTTCACT
>CM049377.1:32008602-32013574 GCA_026937815.1 Etheostoma perlongum | reverse complement strand
GCGCTGCTCGTACCCCTTCCCCTCGCACAGCTGCACTGCGTGTTCAAGCTCAAGACAGCCGTGCTGCAACTGTGCTAATCGCAGAGAAACAACTTTTCAGGAAAACTGCCAATTTCTCGAGTACACCTGCTCAGAAACAAAGACGGGCAAAACAGAAGAAGACCGATGACGAAAGCGAGCTAAAAGAAAGAATTAAACCGAGCCGAAATAAAACGAGGGTCAACATCGAGCGGCTTTTTCAGAGGTGGAGGAGGGAGCTCGCCTCCTGAAAGGATTCAACATGGATTCAGAGCTAGCCACATTTCTGCTCAACCTGTAAGTATCCCTGCTGGATTTGTTTCATTTATTAATAACTAGCTACACAAGCTAGCGATGGTTACAGTATCGCTGGTGATAGCGCAAATCTCATTTTACTCTGTAGCTTGTTGCTAGCTAAGTCTAACAGTTAGCTTGTTAGCTTGTAGCAGCGTTGCAGCTAAGTGTTGTAGCTAACTTGTTGCAGCCCTAACAGTTAGCTTGTTGCTAGCTAAGTCTAATATTGTTTTTGGAGCTAAGTCTAACATTTAGTAAGCCTAAATGTGTTTTTGTCGATCATAATTAAATGCAGCTATGGTGAAACTACTTTAATTGTGCGCCTGTCCCTGTCCCAGAAATCTTTGTTTGATTTTTGTAAACATACACGTTTCTTCCCCTCAGGATTGTAAATCAAATGTCTGTAAGTCCAAGGTTATCCCCACACACCTGTGCCACTCCAGCCTTCACAGTGCCTTTGAAAAGTGTGGTTTCAATCTGAATACCATTCAGTTCCAGGTCCCTAATCTCATTCACAATAGGCTCTAGAACAGCATTCATTCCATACGTTTTCACATCATCAGTCTTGTACACTGCTAACAAGAACTGAGACTTCAGGCTAGACAGATACTCTGGTGGCAAGCATTTAATGGTGAAATAGATAAAACCAAGCTTGTGGACTGATGTTTTAGAGCCAAGTGGATTCACCATCTCACAATCATCATTGTAAAGTACCAGTGGAATAGAGAACTCTTTGGAAAAAAGAGGATTGGTACAAAAGACTGCGCCATCTCTAAAATCCTGAATGGCAGAAGTTTCACGCTTTTTCCAATCTAAGATTTTCTCCATTGTTCCTTGACTTTCCAAGATAAGCTTCAGCATAGGTTTTAGTGGAACATAGTGGAAGTTGTCCCTAACTGCAACTTGTTTCACAGTACCCTTCTCACGATCAGTTTCTTGCATGTAGGAAAATCCAGGGAGAGGTACTGCTTCTGGCTGTACAAAGTATCCAGACTGGGTGAAATACTTCATTTGCCTGTACTCTGATTCAAAGCCCTGAAATGGTTCAGCAGCTACTGCAAATTGCTCTAGCAGTTCCTCTGCTTTAAGAGTCTCAGAGTGGCCTCTTAAAAAAAAGACTTTTTTCTTTAGACTAAAACATCTCTGATTAGACTAGATGTGTTTTCCCTAATCCCACTAAATGTCTGTGATGACTTAGACTTCAACCTAGCTAAGAAGAGTGCTCTGTCTTTATTAGTATTATTCATCATTCCCATTCTCACATCTCACTTATTATTTTTTTATTTATTCATCATTCTCAATTTCAGAACTGTTCATAATACTGTTCATATTGTAATATAATAACATAATATTATTTATCCCAGCATCCTTTGCACTATGCTCCACATTTAAATAATTTTATTGAACTCTTCATTGCACTCATGTCTCTATGTTGTTTCTGTTTTAGAGTATGTATATATTGTGTGTATATTAGTGTGTATATATTGTGTATATATTAGTGTGAATATTTTGTTTTGGTTGTTTTGTATGTGTAAGCACAGTGTGAGCAACAATGCTCCAGAGAAAATTCCTCGTATGTGTCCTCATACCTGGCAAATAAAGCGGATTCTGATTCTGATGTTGTCATCCCATTCCTCCACTGAAGTCTCATTGCAATCTACCTCACAGGTTGACAGATCCACATCACTTTGTGGATCTGCAGACCTGTCAGGAAGTTCAACTGAAGAATCTCCTTCCTCTGTTCCAACTTCAAACTCAACAGCATGGCCCAGTAGGCGTCTCTTAAACCATCTCATGTGATTAAATGAGCGATGGCACCCAACTGGAGCACACTGGAAATATGTTGATGTGGAGTAAACATCATGTATCACTCTCAGATGGCCAAAAAAGTTCTTATGTCATTGCCTAAAGTTCTTCAACACTTGAAGCACACGTCACCCATTTGTGGAGACCTATGACTCTATACGTACCTCAAGATACTTTTTGACCTGGAGTTGAAATTGTAGCCGTGGCCCAAGGAGAGGTACCAGGGTCGGAGAAGCACTCTATCAATCTGCTCAGCTGCAAAACACAATATCAATTGTATATATTACCAATAGTTACATAACATTTTTTATTGGGTTAACAAACACATATAAACATGTATAAAGCAAGCTACACTGTATTTATTACCAGCTGCAAGATGGTCTTTACCTACATTTGTTTTAAAACCCCCATAATTAAAGTGAGTACTGTAGAATACCTTCAAACGCAGGGAGCAGCTCAGCCGGGTTCCCATTCAAGAAGTTTCTCCTTCACAAAATCATCCTTTTAGAAATGAATAGAGACAATTTTAGGGTCACATATGACTTATCATTATGGATTGTTCTATAGGTCTATAGCTCATCGGCCATGTTGACCAAAATAATAGCACTGACACTATCATAGTACTATCATAACCACTACAACGCTCACGTTGACGTTTGATTCAACACTGTGTAATCTTGCATGCTAAATACCCAAATGAGAGTCTAGGACGATCAAAATGAGTCCAAGATGTAAATTTTAACTTTAGTATAATTATGTATTCATTAATATGGATACTATAGCATATAGTAAACACTGTAACAGTGTACATTCACACTAGTACTTTTCTGTAGGGTAATAACATTGCATTTTTAGATTAACCTAGTCAAGAATATCAACATTTTACATAATGTATAACAGAACTAATGAACAACCCTAACCCTAAGGAATGCTAATCAATTGTTAAAAAGACTGAATGTGAGAACAAGCATTTAGCTGCTAATGCTAACTTTAGTTCAACAGTCTCGCTTTGCCAGACCACCACACTCATCCTACAACTCAGCAAAACTACAGGAAGTCACTATGTGCTCACTGGATTTTAATCACAATAACATTATCACAATGACTTGATTATTGTTAGCTAGCTAGCTATATGCTGAGTCACTGCAGCCAGGCTGTTAGCTAGCTAGCTATTTGCTGAGTCACTGCAGCCAGGCTGTTAGCTAGCTAGCTATTTGCTGAGTCACTGCAGCCAGGCTGTTAGCTAGCTAGCTATATGCTGAGTCATTGCAGCCAGGCTGTTAGCTACATAGACATAATAAAGAGTAGACGCCGCATTGGCTGCTGAGCGCGAGAAATCCAGCCGCCATCTTGGACCGGTCATACTCGTTACTTGGCAGCAGAAGATACAAGATGCCAGAGCACTGTGCAGCATATTCCTGCTCAGATCGGCGGATTTTTTTTTATCTTATCTCTTTCACTCTGGGTTCTGTGAAGCATTTTGTAGGCCTATCTGTGTTTTGAAATTTGCTACATAAGTTAAGTTCCAAAAGCAGCACTAATGTATGCTTGTGTTGTTATTACATTGGGATTGTCTCTGGTTTAGTTGGGATTTGTTTGATAAGACTTGCACGTTACTCTTATAAGATAGATAGATAGAGATATATATAAATTATATAGCCTTTTCAATAGCAATGTGCTTGAGTACAGAGTCAACACAACATAAAAGAGGTGTATCTGTCCAAATACTTATGTAATAAGAGCTGAGACAGCTGGTCATTTATCAAATATATCGAAAGTCGCAATAAGTATGCAATATTTAGTTTATTTTGTTGAGTTGTCCTGTTAACTTTATTTATGTATTTTATACTGTCCAACCAGTAGAACCCGTCCTGTTCTGTAGACATGGTCCTTAGTTATTTATATTATAACTTTATTTATGTATTTTATACTGTCCAACCAGTAGAACCCGTCCTGTTCTGTAGACATGGTCCTTAGTTATTTATATTATAACTTTATTTATATATTTTATACTGTCCAACCAGTAGAACCCGTCCTGTTCTGTAGACATGGTCCTTAGTTATTCATGTTGGACCACTCCAATATAACTTTCAGTTAAAATAAACCTTGTGTTGTAAGAAAACTTGTTTAATTTGTTATGAATCTATTTTGTAATTTTATATATGTTTAAAAATATCGGAATTAATATTGATGTTGCAATATCACATTTTGTCAATGTTGTGCAACCCTAGTGTGTGTGTGTGTGTGTGTGTGTGTGTGTGTGTGTGTGTGTGTTGGGAGTGGGGCTGCTAAATGTCAATTTCTGGGAGGCAATTGATGCAGAACAACGTGGTAGTACTGTGCGTGTGTGTGTGTGTGTGAGCTTGCGTGTGTGTGCGTGTGTGTGTGTGTGTGTGCGTGTGTGTGTGTGTGCGTGTGTGTGTGTGTGTGTGTGTGTGTGCGTGTGTGTGTGTGTGTGTGCGTGTGTGACAGAGAGAGAGACAAATATAAAAAGCTTCAAGTAGACTCTAATAATATAATCATATTGTTTCTTGTACTTAAATATCTGACTTTATTTTTAAAGACATTAGGTTTTTCAATCAGATTTATAGTCAAATTGGAAATATCCCCGTTGCTCTCCCTTTTCGGGGATTATGTTTCCAGTTTTGATCTCGGACGTCTGGTGAATTTATATCATATCAGAATATTCTATTACTGTTAAGCACACTATGAATATTAAAATACGCCTAATCATGTGTCCTGTATCATAGCTACATGTATGACCTTTGTAGCAAAAAAAACCATGAAAATCAGTTGGGTATTCAGTGAGATTGATTAATTAAACGCGCTGACAGCTCATTGCACCTGCCAAACA
>CM049377.1:31933602-32003602 GCA_026937815.1 Etheostoma perlongum | reverse complement strand
ATGTTGATGTGGAGTACGTTATGTATCACTCTCAGATGGCCAAAAAATGTCTTATGTCATTGCCTAAAGATCTTCTACACTTGAAGCACACGTCACCCATTTGTGGAGACCTATGACTCTATACGTACCTCAAACAACTTTTTGAGCTGGAGTTGAAATTTTAGCGGTGGCCCAAGGAGAGGTATCAGGGAGCTCAAGCTGTTTCCATCCAAGAGATACAAGCACTCTCTATCAATCTGCTCAGCTGCAAAACACAACATTAATTGTATATATTACCAATAGTTACATAACATTTTTATTGGGTTGACAAACACATATAAACATGTATAAAGCAAGCTACACTGTATTTATTACCAGTTGCAAGATGGTCTTTACCTAAATTTGTTTTAAACCCCCCATAATTAAAGTGAGTACTGTAGAATACCTTCAACCGCAGGGAGCAGCTCAGCCGGCGTCCATTCAACAAGTTTCTCCTTCACAAAATCATCCATCTGTTAGAAATGAATAGAGACAATTTTAGGGTCACATATGATTTATCATTATGGATTGTTCTATAGGTCTATAGCTCATCGGCCATTTTGACCATAATAGTAGCACTAACACTAAGAAGTACTCTCATAACCACTAGAGCGCTCATGTTGACCGTTTAGATTCAACACTGTGTAATCTCGCATGCTAAATACCCAAATGAGGGTCTAGGATGATCAAAATGAGTCCAAGATGTAATTCTTTTTTTACTATAATTATGTATTAATTAATATGGATACTATAGCATACAGTAAACACTATAACAGTGTACATTCACACTGGTACTTCTCTGTAATAACCATTGCATTTTTAGATTAACCTAGCAAAGAATATAAATATTTTACATAATGTACAACAGAACTAATGAACAGCCTTAGCGGCCCAGCCCAGTGGACATCCCTCAAATCATTTAACACTTTAAAGACTGCAAATCAACACAAACACAGCTCAAAATAATTCAATAAAAAATCTTAAAACATAACTTTTCCCCATCCTATTGAAGCACGTATCACCTAAGATACAGTAATACATATTTCCATAGTAGTCTTCAGACCACAGTCATGATGTGCTCACTGGATTTTAATCACAATAATATTATCACAATAACTTGATTAGCGTTAGCTAGCTATCTATATGCTGAGTCACTGCAGCCAGCCAGTCTGTTAGCTAGCTAGCTATATGCTGAGTCACTGCAGCCAGCCAGTCTGTTAGCTAGCTAGCTATATGCTGAGTCACTGCAGCCAGGCTGTTAGCTAACATTATTAAACGTTATATAGTTAATTAATCCCGTATAAGGGTGTTAGTGTGTTTACAGGAACCAAAAATAGCGACGAAGAAAAGTAAAGATTCACTAGCTAACGTTAGAGGAGAGGCAGTTAGCTAGCAAGATACAAGATGAGTTTGAGCTAACCGTTAACTGCTAACGTTAATGTGCTATAACGCTAGCCTTATAGCTCGCTAGCTAGCGTTAGCTAAAGTGAACTAACGTTACGGTTAACCATACAGACAGCTAGCTAAGCTAATAGCTAACATTACCATAGCTACATTATATTAACAATACAGCCGTAAACCTAAACACAAACATACCTTGTAACTGTTAAACTGCTTAACACATAAGAGAGAACAAGTCTCTTTATTTTATCATTGTCCTGTTTTGCGTTATTATCAGGTTTTAGAGTTTTAGAGCTCGGGCCATAGCGTTAGCACTAGCTAACGGTCATTTTTCCCTTCGTCATCCTCACTGTCAAGTGCGTCAACGACGCTAAATAACAGCTACTCATGACGTTAACGTTATATAGTTAATTAATTCCGTGTAAGGGTGTTAGTGTGTTTACATGAACCAAATTGTCTGGTTATTCTAACATATTTGTATAGTTTTACCGTCTTAAAGTTTCCACTTACCGGAGCTGTGGTCGTCGAGGTCCTGCCTTCTGTCCAGAAATGGCGGAAGAATGAGCCGTTGTGGTCTGACCCATCATGTTGGGTCACAGTCTTTGACCCAACGTTGGTTTAAATCAACCCAACATAAGACCCAACAGCCTTAACCCAGCATTTGGGTTATTAAAATAACCCAGCGTTTTTTAGTGTGTATATACTGTATATATATATACACACACATATACTGTATATACACATATATACACACACATATATACACACACACATCTGCAGTCAAACCAGGGGAAGTCCTTCATGGTGGGCAGCCCGCCTGCGTCTGATGGAGCTGGAGATGGGAACCTGAACGTTATCAGGAATGCCTCATCTGGTTCGACAAGACAAGACCTGCACGCAGTGTTCTGGAAATACACGGAGGACACACATGGACACACACCTACTGGGTTGTGTCTCATGATTTATCCCTCACCAAACACACATAAATGTATAGACACACACACACACACACACACACACACACACACACACTTTATATAATATATATATATACCTAACGGCAGCATTACCCAGTCCTTCCATTCTAATGTGAGTCCCAAATAGAGGTGAGACGGGGTGGAGTGAGGGGGGAGACATTGAGCTGATAATCATCATGGCGGCCCGGAGGACGTGGTGTTTGTCTTCCTGTTGCCATGGCAGCAGCTGTGGGAGTTATCAGGGTATCTGAAGGTTTGCATTCCCGGGTCAGGTCTCTGCGGGTAGCAACAGGACTGGCTTTGACTTCTCGTGACTGTAGTGGTCTTTGCTTATCACATGGAACTTTATATCAGCATGTCCAGATCACAGCGGGGGGGTTTAGTCTCCAACAGGCGTCTGCGGGACAGAGTGCATCACATTGGCCCGACCAATAGAAAGGCTGGACCCTAAATGGCCCTCCAGGACTTTAGGGGACAGCCACAACGTCCCACTTACGGGAATGCTCTCGTTCTGCAGGAAGTTCCACCAGAGGCCATTCGTTTCGGATGTCCTTCCCCGTCCTCTGTCTCTGTGATGGCGTTCTAACCTCCGTCCCCATCTTCTGTCTCTGTGATGGCGTTCTAACCTCCGTCCCCATCTTCTGTCTCTGTGATGGCGTTCTAACCTCCGTCCCCGTCCTCTGTCTCTGTGATGGCGTTCTAACCTCCGTCCCCGTCCTCTGTCTCTGTGATGGCGTTCTAACCTCCGTCCCCTGTCTCTGTGTGTAACCTCCGTCCTCTGTCTCCGTGTCCCTTTCCTCTGTCTCTGTGATGGTGTTCCAACTTCCGTCCCCATCCTCTGTCTCTGTGTGTAACCTCCGTCCTCTGTCTCCGTGTCCCTTTCCTCTGTCTCTGTGATGGCGTTCCAACTTCCGTCCCCATCCTCTGTCTCTGTGTGTAACCTCCGTCCTCTGTCTCCGTGTCCCTTTCCTCTGTCTCTGTGATGGCATTCCAACTTCCGTCCCATCCTCTGTCTCTGTGTCTAACCTCCGTCCCCGTCCTCTGTCTCCGTGTCACTGTCGTCTGTCTCTGTGTCTAACCTCAGTCCCCGTCCTCTGTCTCTGTGTGTAACCTCCGTCCTCTGTCTCCGTGTCCCTTTCCTCTGTCTCTGTGATGGCGTTCCAACTTCCGTCCCCATCCTCTGTCTCTGTGTGTAACCTCCGTCCTCTGTCTCCGTGTCCCTTTCCTCTGTCTCTGTGATGGCGTTCAACTTCCGTCCCCATCCTCTGTCTCTGTGTGTAACCTCCGTCCTCTGTCTCCGTGTCCCTTTCCTCTGTCTCTGTGATGGCGTTCCAACTTCCGTCCCCATCCTCTGTCTCTGTGTGTAACCTCCGTCCTCTGTCTCCGTGTCCCTTTCCTCTGTCTCTGTGATGGCATTCCAACTTCCGTCCCATCCTCTGTCTCTGTGTCTAACCTCCGTCCCCATCTTCTGTCTCTGTGTCCCTGTCCTCTGTCTCTGTGATGGCGTTCTAACCTCCGTCCCCGTCCTCTGTCTCCGTGTCCCTGTCCTCTGTCTCTGTGTCTAACCTCCGTCCCCTGTCTCTGTGTCTAACCTCCGTCCCCATCCTCTGTCTCTGTGTGTAACCTCCGTCCTCTGTCTCCGTGTCCCTTTCCTCTGTCTCTGTGATGGCGTTCTAACCTCCGTCCCCGTCCTCTGTCTCCGTGTCCCTGTCCTCTGTCTCTGTGTCTAACCTCCGTCCCCTGTCTCTGTGTCTAACCTCCGTCCCCGTCGTCTGTCTGTGTCTAACCTCCATCCCCGTCCTCTGTCTCTGTCTTCGGGCTCTAACCTGCGGCTGGTTTCTGAGGACTATGGTTACCTGGTCCTCAGGTCTCTGCAGGGTAAATCCAGACTGCTAGCTAGACTAGAATTGTTTCAATCAAGTACGCCGTCTGACAGAACATCTGTGGATAATTTTAAATTAATAATAATTATAAAACCTGTTCCAGGACCAGCTGGCAGAGTGCCAGACACCACGTTTTAATCAGGGACTTATTGGATCAGAAACAGACCTTTGGTGTTTTTTGGGTCCTGTTGTTCTTGTTGAGAAAGTAGAGTTGGGTGAGTTCCTTTTTTGGGTATCGGTACGGTACAGATTCAATTACTGGCAAATTATCAAAGATGTTTTTATCGCTATTAATAAAGTTATGAATATGGTATTAATCATTTTACCAAATTGACAGAACTCCAAACGTAGCCCCACCGTGGGACCAGGGACCAATAATTAACTGAAACAAGCGTTCCCTTTAAAATACAGTAGTAGAAATGATTTAACTTCAAAATCACCAACGGCCAATCAATAATCCTTCAAACATCAAAACCTATATTCCTTTTTACAAACTACATCAAAGCAGGGACAGAGACCAGCCGAGTCCTCCATGGGGGGCTGGAGCGGTTTACTTTCTAAATACGCTGTCCTCGGCCTCTGGTCCACATGTGGGATTGATATCTTACTTTGCCACCGTCATGCACACCTGGACATTCACTCTCTCTCTCACAGAGACACAGACATGCTCTCACAGGGACAGACAGACAGAGACGCTCTCACAGAGACAGAGACACATAGACAGAGACACACAAAGACAGACATGCACACACACGATTTGTAATGGCAGAAATAAATGATTGTGTGAAAGACAGACAGATGTTGACCAGAGTGGATAAGACTAAAACATGTTGATGCTGAGTCTTACCGGTGGTTTATATTGGGAGAAACATTTCAATGTGTGAAATAAATGTTTTTGTTAACCTCATCCCACACTCTTGTCTTCTGTAAACTTAAAAAAAGTTGGATGAACTTAAATTTTCAAGACAACTCACTTGATATGTTATTCAAACATAATGAAGTCAACACAAATACAAAGTTTAGTCAGGACAACTGGTCCCAGTATGTAATGTAGACCTGATGTAGACTGGAGCTGACTCCACAGTTATTAGTTCATATAATGCATCATTTGAAGTTGGATTCACTAAATTGAAAGTTGTGTTTACAACCAACCTTAGTTGACTGGACCTGTTAGTTAAGTGAACTTGATCCATTGAGTTGAGAGAAATGAATAACGTCTTTGTCCCGACTTAATATCTGATTTCCAAACAACTTAGAAATCTAAGACAATCAGGTTACACTCTTCAAGTTGAGTCAAATATTATTTTACAGTGCAGGCACGTGTCTGTGGGTGAAGAAAGGGGGGGTGACAAAGTCCGAGCTTTGAGGCTCTCTGCAACCTAAAGACTACAAAAATGGAGGTCGGGGAATCACGTGGCGATCCTAGTTAGCAGATTTTGTCCAAACAAGGGGATGTTCATTTGTACAAAAACAGCTGATCCTGTACATTATATAAAGAATATGTTAGATATGATATTAGATATATGTTAGATCATCTCTGGGAGTGATTTACAGATGATTTTTACTTATATACTGTATGTTGTATTAATTTTCACTTCATGGCTTTTCAAAACAAAAGTAACTCATTCCCCTTCCAGCCGTGGATGTGCCATCCTGTGGTTTCTTGTTTCATTTCACTTCCTCGGTTGGTTTTGGTGACTGATGATGTCATTAAATCTTTACATTAGTCAGCACTGAACACAAAGAACAGCTGGGGCTGATGGGAATGTTTGTAGTTTATTAAGAAAGGAAATACAGATGAAACTCTGAATGTGTACACGCTAAGTTACTACTATAGATGTAAAAATAAAAGCTGGGGCAAACTACTAACACTCACTGAGCTGAAAGATATTCTTCTCAGAAAATATAAATCACAACGGAAACATTTCTTAAACATTACTAATATCTAGGCCTGTCAATCAAATAGTGAATCCCTATTAATCTCCATGGTAACTCAGGTCACATCAACAGTGCATGCAGATAACTAACTCCCTGTTGTTGGGGAGACCATTCAAAATCCCCGTATCTTTATCCATTTTCGTAACGGAGAGGTAGGTCGCGAGGCTCTGATCCAGATGCAGTTCAGCAAAGTAAGACTTTATTAACCAAATGTACAACAGAAAGAGTCCAGGAGACCGGTAGAGCAACAACATACAACATGTGGTCCCAAAAGACGAGCAGGCACAGCCATAAAGCTCAGGAAACCAGACCGGCACACGTAGAAACCAGACCAGCACCGACGCCACGACAGAGACTACATACACCAGGTAACGAGGACTGACAAGGGACAGGTGACCCAACAGGTGCAACACATCAGGGCGGGGCAGAACAATCAGAAAAGGCGGGAAACAACCAAAGACTGGACGACAAGTGAACAAGGATGTGAGCAAACGGTGGATTTCAAAATAAAACAGGAAGTTCATGAAAACAAACAGAATACATGAAACAAACTAAAACAATGAAACAACACAAGGACAAAAACATGACAAGCTTAGAATCTTCTCATCGGGTCTTCAGCTGCTATAAATGGAAGCATTAAAGCATGGTTGCACTCTTTGTCTGCAATGACAGCTGATAGCAAAGGGAGAAACAGATTTCAAAGCAGGGTTGTGACTGGTTCTGATTGGTTTAGCAGGAAGGTGAACGCCTCCAACAGCTGATTGGAGTTAGGACGAGAGCATTGGTTAAGAGGGAGGTCTTCCTGAGAGGTTTTACACTGAGATGCATTTCATCAGGAGAGACTAGCTGCAGATATGAGACAGTTATACATGCAAATAATATATTTATCAAGATAACAGCTGAACTGATTAGCAGTGCATCGATTAAAAGTTAGGTCTTCCTGAGAGGACTTACGCTGAGCTACATAACAAAAGCCAAAGAAATGGTAAACATTATGATTACAGGTTAAAGCTCAGTGTATCAACAGTATATTGTATATTGTGCGACCATCGTAGAAGACCCATCTTCACAGTCTCGTGTCTGGTGAATCTGGATTCTCCTCCGCCACCTGTTTGAAGAAAAAACAATTTAAAGTGGAAATTAATGGTTTTCATGTGAATACAGAGTAATAAAACAAGCTGTACTATATATTATTACCTCTTCTCTTGTTTGTTCTTCTCTTGGTTCTTCTCTTGGTTCTTCTTTCAGTTCCTCTTGCCTCGGTACTTCTTGCCTCGGTACCTCTTGCCTCGGTACTTCTTGCCTCGGTACTTCTTGCCTCGGTACTTCTTGCCTCGGTACTTCTTGCCTCAGTACTTCTTGCCTCAGTACTTCCTGCCTCGGTACCTCTTGCCTTGGTTCTTCTTGCCTCTGTACCTCTTGCCTTGGTTCTTTCTTGCCTCTGTACCTCTTGCCTTGGTTCTTCTTGCCTCGGTACCTCTTGCCTCGGTTCCTCTTCCCTCGGTTCTTCTTGCCTCGGTTCTTCTGGCTTTGGTACTTTTTTCCTCGGTACTTCTTTCCTCGGTACCTCTTGCTTCAGTTCTTCTTGCCTCAGTTCCTCTTGCCTCTGGTCCTCTTGCCGCCGTAGATCAGGAGGAACGCCGTGGTCCTGCAGAGAGTTTCATAAAGTGAGTTTGGAACACATGAAGTTCTTGTCACATAATCCTGATTTATGATATCTGAACAAAGACCTGTGTGAAAAGGGCCAAAATATAGATCACCATGAAACCTTCCCGACTGAACTCCTTACATACACTCATTAAGACAATCATGTTTTTTGTATTAGTTTTCTTAAATGTCATGTCAACAAGACTTTACCTAATGCTAACTTTGGGAGAATTTACACAAGTACACATAATGTAGTAAAATCAATGTTTCAGAAAGAAAAGAGCCCACAATCTTAACACAATCTTAATGTTTTTGCCTGTAGGGTCTTTCCTTTACCCAATGTACACCTGGTTTTTAGACACAAACTAAATGAAAAAAGCTCAATTTCTATTTTGGATTCTTTACCTGGTTCGGGATTTCTTGTGCCTCTTGTTGTTGTTGATTCTCAAGCTCAGGTGCTCTAATCAGCTCATCGTCCACATGAAAACAGTCTTCCCATCGTTGATTACGGATTCTCTCCTGGATTTCTTTAGTCAACTTTTCTTTTGCAGATTTCCTCATAATATCTTCCAGCACGACTTCTTCCTCCTCCAATATCAGTTTGTGATACATAAACTGTCTGTTCCAGGAACCGCTTTTGCAGCAACATCTGTTGCAGCAGCGTCTGTTGCAGCAGCATCTGTTGCAGCAGCATCTGTTGCAGCATCTCATCCATGCGTCTAATGGAGGAAAGGATCCCACAACAACGATACCAAAGAGTAACCAGCCACCTATGGACTGAAAAGGAAGAACAGCTAGTTATAGCAGCATTACTGTGTTCTGTTTCTCGTGTGATAGCACTCAGGCTGATCGAGTGGAGTGGAAACACTCACCCTGGACTTGTTCTTTAGGTCAGCAATCATTTTGTGTTCATCGTCCGTGAGCTTTGCCGGGGCTTTGCAGGCTAACTGTGCCTGTTGTTCAGACCCGTCATTACAACAGCAAACGAACCAGTCTCCATCCAGGAGCACAAAAACAAGCCACAGCGAACCAACTAACAATGCTTTTATAATGTGATGTAAGGAAGTACAGACAAACCTGCAGCAGCGACCTGAACAATCACATTGTGAGAAGCAGTATCTATTGACTCTCTGAAATGTCCGGTCTGTCCACAGTTTTAAGAGAATGATTATACAACCCGGCAGAGCCAGGTACAATCTGCAGGCATAGGTTTGTGTTTTGCAGGTGCAGGCAAAGTCCTTACCCAGCAGAATAGTGTAGGTAAACATCAGAATTATGGCACCATAGGTGCTCAGGTTCCCCGAAGCAAGTTTAGATAGTATGCTCTCCATGTTCTCCTCCGGCTGATGTGCCGTTGGCATCAGTAGATCAGCAGCTTATACCAACATGAAACCATGCAGTTCCTGTTTTTTTTAAGGGGGGGTTGAAAGAAATCTGTTGGGTATGGTGGATTTAAACAAGTGCGTCATCCACATGTGAAACTGCAAGTCCCTTAATGTCTTTTTGTTTTCTGTTCTTCAACTATTGACCACAAAGGGACACAACTGTCTGTTTCTCAGTATGACTGTGTCCATTAGATTGTGGCGTCCGTCGAGTGAAGATAATGACCTCTAGGTCCTCTAGGTCATTATCTTCATTCTAGGTCCCTGCTTCCTTTTGGCAAACTGGATGAGACAGTCTCTATCATCAGAGGGCAATAAATGTTTTTCAAGCTGAATCAAATCCATCATGTTTCTATCCAGAGGGGTGCTGTTATTAGTCTCTCATGTCCAGACCCCCCTCCGCTCTGCAGAGGTCTGACTAGTCCACTCAACATTCCTGGATGGGAGAACAACCGGCTCTGGTTTATTGGCATTTCTATAAACCAATCACAATCATCGTGGGCGGAGCTAAGCTCCGGACGGAGCCATGGTACCGCTGCTAAATAGTCTCAGGAAGGAAGCTGTTCTGGTCAAACATTTGTACGTTCAGAAGTAGTTTTAGTCGTCAACAGAAAACTGATTGAACAGATAGTCTAGCAGCTGTCTGGATTTACCCTGCAGAGATCTGAGGACCAGGTAACCATAGTCATCAGATTGGACAGATAGTCTAGCTAGCTGTCTGGATTTACCCTGCAGAGATCTGAGGACCAGGTAACCATAGTCATCAGATTGGACAGATAGTCTAGCTAGCTGTCTGGATTTACCCTGCAGAGATCTGAGGACCAGGTAACCATAGTCCTCAGATTGGACAGATAGTCTAGCTAGCTGTCTGGATTTACCCTGCAGAGATCTGAGGACCAGGTAACCATAGTCCTCAGATTGGACAGATAGTCTAGCTAGCTGTCAGGATTTACTCTGCAGAGACCTGAGGACCAGGTTAACCATAGTCCTCAGATTGGACAGATAGTCTAGCTAGCTGTCTGGATTTACCCTGCAGAGATCTGAGGACAAGGTAACCATAGTCCTCAGAAATCAGCCACAGGTTAGAACGCCGACACAGAGACAGAGGACAGGGACGGAGGTTAGACACAGAGACAGAGGACAGGGATGGAGGTTAGAATGCCATCACAGAGACAGAGGATGGGGACGGAGGTTAGAACGCCATCACAGAGACAGAGGACGGGGACGGAGGTTAGAACGCCATCACAGAGACAGAGGACGGGGACGGAGGTTAGAACGCCATCACAGAGACAGAGGACGGGGACGGAGGTTAGACACAGAGACAGAGGACGGGGACAGACTTCTGATGGGATTACAGTAGGCAATGGAACAATCCCAGAAGTGAAAGTATTATTCTATATTCATTACTTATTTATTGAAACTAGATGAAAAACTGTATGAATGAGCTCCCATCAACAGCAAGGTGGTTTAAAGGACTTTGATAATGGATCCAACCATCGGAGAAACCTGTCCTCCATTGACCTCCAGCTGGTCCTCACATGAATCTGACGTGTGATTCTGAACGTTGGTTTCATATTTTTCATATTTGTTTCCATGTGAAGATGTTTTCTCGTCCTCCAACCAGACCTCTGCTGCTTTCTACCGTTAATCATGGGTTCTGGTCTCGTCTCACTTCCTCTGATGGTTTCTAACAATGACCAATGACAATATGACTTTCATATTTGCCAGTGTCGTCGTGGTTAATGTCCTCATGATATATGTCCTCGTGGTTAATGTCCTCATGATATATGTCCTCGTGATTAATGTACTCATGATCTATGTCCTCGTGATTAATGTACTCTTGATTAATGTACTCATGATCTATGTCCTCATGATCTATGTCCTTGTGATTAATGTACTCGTGATTAATGTACTCATGAGCCACAGTGGGGTTCATAAGTTTAGGGTCCCATAATAAAGTTGACTAAAAAATCATCTTTTTAGAAATTAATTTTAATGTCTTCATTAGAAAATTAGGAAAAATCCGACCTTTAAGGACACCAATTTTCTTTGTGAATGAAAAATGTATCATAAATAATTAAATGTTCTTCCTTAAAATGCAGGGGGCAAAATTATACACCGCGTATGTTAAAATACAAGGGGCATAAGTATACACCCCCCTATGTTAAAATACAGGGGGCATAAGTATACACCCCCCTATGTTAAAATACAGGGGCATAAGTATACACCCCCCTATGTTAAAATACAGGGGCATAAGTATACACCCCCATGTTAAAATACAGGGGACATAAGTATACACCCCCCTATGTTAAAATACAGGGGGCATTAGTATACACAACCCTATGTTAAAATACAAGGGCATAAGTATACACCCCCTATGTTAAAATACAGGGGCATAAGTATACAAACCCCTATGTTAAAATACAGGGGCATTAGTATACACAACCATATGTTAAAATACAGGGGCATAAGTATACACCCCCCTATGTTAAAATACAGGGGGCATAAGTATACAAACCCCTATGTTAAAATACAGGGGGCATAAGTATACACCCCCCTATGTTAAAATACAGGGGCATAAGTATACAAACCCCTATGTTAAAATACAGGGGGCATAAGTATACACCCCCTATGTTAAAATACAGGGGCATTAGTATACACAACCATATGTTAAAATACAGGGGCATAAGTATACACCCCCCTATGTTAAAATACAGGGGCATAAGTATACAAACCCCTATGTTAAAATACAGGGGGCATAAGTATACAAACCCCTATGTTAAAATACAGGGGGCATAAGTATACACCCCCCTATGTTAAAATACAGGGGCATAAGTATACAAACCCCTATGTTAAAATACAGGGGGCATAAGTATACACCCCCCTATGTTAAAATACAGGGGGCATAAGTATACACCCCCCTATGTTAAAATACAGGGGACATTAGTATACACAACCCTATGTTAAAATACAAGGGCATAAGTATACACCCCCCTATGTTAAAATACAGGGGGCATTAGTATACACAACCATATGTTAAAATACAGGGGCATAAGTATACACCCCCTATGTTAAAATACAGGGGGCATTAGTATACACAACCATATGTTAAAATACAGGGGCATAAGTATACACCCCCTATGTTAAAATACAGGGGGCATAAGTATACACCCCCCCTATGTTAAAAATACAGGGGGCATAAGTATACACCCCCTATGTTAAAAATACAGGGGCATAAGTATACACCCCCTATGTTAAAATACAGGGGTAAGTATACACCCCCTATGTTAAAATACAGGGGGCATAAGTATACACCCCCCTATGTTAAAATACACGGGACATAAGTATACACCCCCTGTTAAAATACAGGGGGCCTAAGTATACACCCCCCTATGTTACAATACAAGGGCATAAGTATACACCCCCTATGTTAAAATACAGGGGCATAAGTATACACCCCCCTATGTTAAAATACAGGGGCATAAGTATACACCCCCCTATGTTAAAATACAGGGGCATAAGTATACACCCCCTATGTTAAAATACAGGGGGCATAAGTATACACCCCCTATGTTAAAATACAGGGGCATAAGTATACACCCCCTATGTTAAAAATACAGGGGCATAAGTATACACCCCCTATGTTAAAAACAGGGGCATAAGTATACACCCCCTATGTTAAAATACAGGGGCATAAGTATACACCCCCTATGTTAAAATACAGGGGGCATAAGTATACACCCCCCTATGTTAAAATACAGGGGCATAAATATACACCCTCCTATGTTAAAATACAGGGGTATAAGTATACACCCCCTGTTAAAATACAGGGGGCCTAAGTATACACCCCCCTATGTTACAATACAAGGGCATAAGTATACACCCCCTATGTTAAAATACAGGGGGCATAAGTATACACCCCTATGTTAAAATACAGGGGGCCTAAGTATACACCCCCCTATGTTACAATACAAGGGGGCATAAGTATACACCCCCTATGTTAAAATACAGGGGTATAAGTATACACCCCCCTATGTTAAAATACAGGGGCATAAGTATACACCCCCCTATGTTAAAATTCAGGGACATAAGTATACACACCCCTATGTTAAAATACAGGGGGCATAAGTATACACCCCCTATGTTAAAATACAGGGGGCATAAGTATACACCCCCTATGTTAAAATTAGTTCATGAATAGGCCCTGTGCGTGTGTGTGCATGTGTGAGTCCAGTAGTCCAGTAGTCCCCAGTGAGTCCAGTAGTCCCCAGTGAGTCCAGTAGTCCCTAGGGTGCATGTTGTAGCGTGGTCACTTTTCCAGTCATCTCCTTTTCATACAACTCATGTATTCTTCTTGTGATGGTACGTGTTGAGGGAATCTCATACCTGCCGTCGTTGTTGATTCTCAGACCGATGTCCTCCACCAGACCGACGTCCAGACCGATGTCCTCCACCAGACCGATGTCCTCCACCAGACCGACGTCCTCCACCAGACCGACGTCCAGACCGATGTCCTCCTCCACCCAATGGGCCTGCAGTCTGTAGCTGTCCACGTTGCTATGGCATTTGTTAGCTTCTCTTGCCTTTGTTTATCTCTACCCCCCCCCCCAGGCTGCCTCTAACGTGGTCTGCTTAAGCCCCGCCCACTGTGTGTTTCGTTGAATGATTTGCTGGTATCATCTGTCACGGTGATATTTCAGACTGGAAGTACTCCGATGATAAGAAAATTCAACTTTGCAGTATTTACAAAGCCTGTTAGCAACAAACTTTTACAATAATAAAGAAATAATAAAGACTGCGTTAACGCGCCATAAAAAAATTGTTGCTGTTAATTAGTTAACGTGATAACGCGTTAACTTGCCCAGCCCTAGTTTTTATATACAGTGAGGAAATTAAGTATTTGAACACGCTGCTATTTTGCAAGTTCTTCCACTTAGAAATCATGGAGGGTCTGAAATTGTCATCGTAGGTGCATGTCCACTGTGAGAGACATAATCTAAAAAAACATCCAGAAATCACAATGTATGATTATTATAACTATTTATTTGTATGATACAGCTGCAAATAAGTATTTGAACACCTGTCTATCAGCTAGAATTCTGACCCTCAAAGACCTGTTAGTCTGCCTTCAAAATGTCCACCTCCACTCCATTTATTATCCTAAATTAGGTGTCCACCCCATACAATCAGTAAGAATCCAACTACTAACATGGCCAAGACCAAAGAGCTGTCCAAAGACACTAGAGACTAAATTGTCCACCTCCACAAGGCTGGAAAGGGCTACGGGGACATGTCCAAGCAGCTTGGTGAAAAAAGGTCCACTGTTGGAGCAATCATTAGAAAATGGAAGAAGCTAAACATGACTGTCCATCTCCCTCGGACTGGGGCTCCATGCAAGATCTCACCTCGTGGGGTCTCAGTGATCCTAAGAAAGGTGAGAAATCAGCCCAGAACTACACGGGAGGAGCAGTTCCATGACCTGAAAAGAGCTGGGACCACCGTTCCCAAGGTTACTGTTGGTAATACACTAAGACGTCATGGTTTGAAATCATGCATGGCACGGAAGGTTCCCCTGCTTAAACCAGCACATGTCAAGGCCGTCTTAAGTTTGCCAATGACCATTTGAATGATCCAGAGGAGTCATGGGAGAAAGTCATGTGGTCAGATGAGACCAAAATAGAACTTTTTGGTCATAATTCCACTAACCGTGTTTGGAGGAAGAAGAATGATGAGGACCATCCCAAGACCACCATCCCTACTGTGAAGCATGGGGGGTAGCATCATGCTTTGGGGGTGTTTTTCTGCACATGGGACAGGGCGACTGCACTGTATTAAGGAGAGGAGGACCGGGGCCATGTATTGGGAGATTTTGGGGAACAACCTCCTTCCCTCAGTTAGAGCATTGAAGATGGGTGGAGGCTGGGTCTTCCAACATGACAATGACCCGAAGCACACAGCCAGGAGAACCAAGGAGGGGCTCTGGAAGAAGCAGATCAAGGTTCTGGGGGGGCCTAGCCAGTCTCCAGACCTAAACCCAATAGAGAATCTTTGAGGGAGCTCAAACTCCGTGTTTCTCAGCGACAGCCCAGAAACCTGACTGATCTAGAGAAGATCTGTGTGGAGAGAGGGGCCAAAAAAATCCCTTCTGCAGTGTGTCAAACCTGGTGAAGAACTACAGGAAACGTTTGACCTCTGGAACTGCAAACAAAGGCTACTGGACCAAATATTAACATTGATTCTCTCAGGTGTTCAAATACTTATTTGCAGCTGTATCATACAAATAAATAGTTTAAAAAATCATACATTGTGATTTCTGGATTTTTTTTAGATTATGTCTCTCACAGTGGACATGCACCTACGAGGACAATTTCAGACCCCTCCATGATTTCTAAGTGGGAGAACTTGCAAAATAGCAGCGTGTTCAACTACTTATTTTCCTCACTGTATGTATTGTTTATTATTTATTGATTAATATTCAGCAGAATCTCAGCAGCTGATGACTCAGATGTTTCATTAAGCGAGATTTTATTATTGATTCACATTAAACAGTTAACATGTGATTTTATGAGCATAAGAACAGATTATTGATTGTTACATAAAGATTTATTATTATTATTATTATTATTATTATTAAGTATGATAAACATCAGAATAAATCAGCCTCATATCAACTGAACAACACATTTGAAATCCTTAAAGACATTAAACTTAATAAAAATAAAAGTATTCCTGTTTATCCTGATTTGAGTTGAGTTAGTGGTCTAGAGGAGGGATCTGCTGTCCCATCATTAACCAGCAGGGGGGGTCCTCACTGCATGTAAACCAGAGCTGCTGTCCCATCATTAACCAGCAAGGGGGGGGGGAGGGGTCTCTGCTGGTTAATGATGGATGATTTGGTAAGACAACAGAAGGGTTAGTGGACCCATAATGAAATACATTTGATCATAATTAATGATAAAATACCACATTAAATAAAATGGAATGGCTTGATCATATTTACTGATACAGACAAATAGAACACAATGTGTTAGATTAAAGAGCAGGTCTAGACCTCTCTATAATTCTAGATCACCCACTACATCTGAAAACATGTCAAATTCAGATGAAAATAACAAAGAAGTCATTCTTTTATCTGTATGAATAATAATTATAGATAGAGAGACAGAGATAGAGATAAGAGATAAAGAGATTTACCTCTTGCTTCTTTCCTTCATCATAGATCGGATGCTCTTTTATTTCAGAGAATAAACGAGAACAAATGAAGTTGTTAGATAATCTTCTCACTGTTTTTGTTATTTCATGTTTTCTGCATCAGGTAGAAACAAGCTGTAATGTTACCCTACAGGACAGATGTTCAGCATCAGGTAGAAACAAGCTGTAATGTTACCCTACAGGACAGATGTTCAGCATCAGGTAGAAACAAGCTGTAATGTTACCCTACAGGACAGATGTTCAGCATCAGGGAGAAACAAGCTGTAATGTTACCCTACAGGACAGATGTTCAGCATCAGGGAGAAACAAGCTGTAATGTTACCCTACAGGACAGATGTTCAGCATCAGGGAGAAACAAGCTGTAATGTTACCCTACAGGACAGATGTTCAGCATCAGGTAGAAACAAGCTGTAATGTTACCCTACAGGACAGATGTTCAGCATCAAGTTAGAAACAAGTAGTAATGTAACCCTACAGGACAGATGTTCAGCATCAGGTAGAAACAAGCTGTAATGTTACCCTACCGAACAGATGTTCAGCATTAGGGAGAAACAAGCTGTAATGTTGCCCTACAGGACAGATGTTCAACATCAAGTTAGAAACAAGTAGTAATGTAACCCTACAGGACAGATGTCCAGCATAAGGTAGAAACAAGCTGTAATGTTACCCTACAGGACAGATGTTCAACATCAAGTTAGAAACAAGTAGAAATGTAACCCTACAGGACAGATGTTCAGCATCAGGGAGAAACAAGCTGTAATGTTACCCTACAGGACAGATGTTCAGCATCAGGGAGAAACAAGCTGTAATGTTACCCTACAGGACAGATGTTCAGCATCAGGTAGAAACAAGCTGTAATGTTACCCTACAGGACAGATGTTCAGCATCAGGTAGAAACAAGCTGTAATGTTACCCTACAGGACAGATGTTCAGCATCAGGTAGAAACAAGCTGTAATGTTACCCTACAGGACAGATGTTCAGCATCAGGGAGAAACAAGCTGTAATGTTACCCTACAGGACAGATGTTCAGCATCAGGGAGAAACAAGCTGTAATGTTACCCCACAGGACAGATGTTCAGCATCAGGGAGAAACAAGCTGTAATGTTACCCCACAGGACAGATGTTCAGCATCAGGGAGAAACAAGCTGTAATGTTACCCTACAGGACAGATGTTCAGCATCAGGTAGAAACAAGCTGTAATGTTACCCTACAGGACAGATGTTCAGCATCAGGGAGAAACAAGCTGTAATGTTACCCTACAGGACAGATGTTCAGCATCAGGGAGAAACAAGCTGTAATGTAACCCTACAGGACAGATGTTCAGCATCAGGGAGAAACAAGCTGTAATGTTACCCTACAGGACAGATGTTCAGCATCAGGGAGAAACAAGCTGTAATGTTACCCTACAGGACAGACGTTCAGCATCAGGTAGAAACAAGCTGTAATGTTACCATACAGGACAGATGTTCAGCATCAGGTAGAAACAAGCTGTAATGTAAATGTTGGAATAATGTACATATTTATTATCACACATTTACTAAAATATGAGCACATATTTTAGTTAGTAAAAGAATGCCTGCAGTGTTGTACAAAGTTGCTGTGTAAGATGTTTTCAGGTGAAGGAGCAGAGTGTTCCAGAGTGACCAGGGCACAGAGAGATAGCCGGAAACTCCTCCGAGCAGACTGGGCAACTCCTCTGGGCGCTATCTGTTTCCAGGCAGAATGTAGCTACACCAACCTTGAACAAACCAGAGAATAATATATATGTGTGTGTGTATGTGTGTGGGTCAGGTGAAGAGACCCACACACATGCCCTATTCTACTGTCACAAAAATGATACACCCCCTCCCTTATGCACATTCACTTTCTGTAACTAGGGCACTCCCAAGTTAATAAAAAGAGAAGTTTCGGCAGAGAATACTCAGAGCGGTTGGAGTTTGTAACTGAGTACATCTCTGTCCGTTCTCCTCGCGAGTAAAAATCACATAACTCTCTTGTCTCTTCTCTGTATTATAAATGTTTTAGGTGCTTGAACCTGAGTAACCCTACAGGACAGATGTTCAGCATCAGGTAGAAACAAGCTGTAATGTAACCCTACAGGACAGATGTTCAGCATCAGGTAGAAACAAGCTGTAATGTAACCCTACAGGACAGATGTTCAGCATCAGGTAGAAACAAGCTGTAATGTTACCCTACAGGACAGATGTTCAGCATCAGGAAGAAACAAGCTGTAATGTTACCCTACAGGACAGATGTTCAGCATCAGGAAGAAACAAGCTGTAATGTTACCCTACAGGACAGATGTTCAGCATCAGAAACAAGCTGTAATGTTACCCTACAGGACAGATGTTCAGCATCAGAAACAAGCTGTAATGTTACCCTACAGGACAGATGTTCAGCATCAGAAACAAGCTGTAATGTTACCCTACAGGACAGATGTTCAGCATCAGGGAGAAACAAGCTGTAATGTTACCCTACAGGACAGATGTTCAGCATCAGGAAGAAACAAGCTGTAATGTTACCCTACAGGACAGATGTTCAGCATCAGGTAGAAACAAGCTGTAATGTTACCCTACAGGACAGATGTTCAGCATCAGGGAGAAACAAGCTGTAATGTTACCCTACAGGACAGATGTTCAGCATCAGGAAGAAACAAGCTGTAATGTTACCCTACAGGACAGATGTTCAGCATCAGGTAGAAACAAGCAGTAATGTTACCCTACAGGACAGATGTTCAGCATCAGAAACAAGCTGTAATGTTACCCTACAGGACAGATGTTCAGCATCAGGGAGAAACAAGCTGTAATGTTACCCTACAGGACAGATGTTCAGCATCAGGTAGAAACAAGCTGTAATGTAACCCTACAGGACAGATGTTCAGCATCAGGTAGAAACAAGCTGTAATGTTACCCTACAGGACAGATGTTCAGCATCAGGAAGAAACAAGCTGTATCTCCACCAGACTCCATGTAAATCATATACCTTTAAAGTCTATCTCTGCAGAAAATATTCTGGTTGTTGATTTTTAACATGTCTTCCTTTGTCTGTTGACTTAAGAGTGAGTGAGGTCCATTGCAGTAGAGATCAGGGTAGGCAATGCAAACATACCAGTCTCCCTTGATTAACAAAGAGATAATCCACAGCAAACCTATAAACCATAAAACATACAACATATATAACATATACCAAATAGCATATAACACATAAAACATATGACATTTAACATTTAACACATATATAAAATGCTGAAGGACCAGTTCACTACTTTACTGAATGGTCGGTGTTTTATTTCCCCATAAAGAAAAGTTTAATAAAAATGTAAAACTAGTTAATGTGTTTTTAAGCCCTTAATTTGCACTGAACCTTGACTGGCATCACCTTCAGATGTTCCTCAGGTTTCCTGTAACCCCACGTAGTCGCGCCCACAAGCACGAAATTCTCCTCGAGACAAAGCCGTCTCCGAAAGGTTTCTGAGAAACAGGAAGTAGATCTGGTCTCATGTCAATATATCCTGTGGCACCTAGCAGCTTCCTCTCTCTCCATCACTCTGTCTCTCTCTGTCTCTCTCTCCTTCTATGTCTCTCTCTCTAAAATAGTTGGTGTTTAAGCCCTTACAGTTTCTCGATTGCTAAGAAACATTTCTTGAAAGCTGCTCTTCTTTTCTCTAAACTGAACACAAAACCCAATTTTCAAGCTACATTCACAAAACCTCAGACTCTTCTTGCAAAACCAAACTTTAAAACTAATCACAACTGAAACATTTCTTTAAATATCTCAACCTGTCAATCAATTCAAATAGTTAATCCCTATTAATCGCATTATTGTCCATAGTAATCGCACATTTGGGAATCTCCATGGTAACTCAGGTCACATCAAAAGTGCATGTAGATAACCAACTCCCTGTTGTTTTGGAGACCATGCAAAAGCCCCTTTATCCTTTCTGCTAGAGATAGGTAGGTCGCGAGGCTCTGATCCAGATGTAGTTTAGGAAGACTTTATTAACCAAATGTACAACAGAAAGAGTCCAGGAGACCGGTAGAGCAACAACTTACAACATGTGGTCCCAAAAGACGAGCAGGCACAGGAAACCAGACCAGCACACGTAGACACCGGACCAGCACCAACACCACAACAGAGACTACATACACCAGGTAACGAGGACTGACAAGGGACAGGTGACCCAACAGGTGCAACACATCAGGGCGGGGCAGAACAATCAGAAAAGGCGGGAAACAACCAAAGACTGGACGACAAGTGAACAAGGATGTGAGCAAACGGTGGATTTCAAAATTAAACAGGAAGTTCATGAAAACAGAAAACATGAAACAAACTAAACAATGAAACACAAGGACAAAAACATGACAAGCTTAGAGTCTTCTCATCGGGTCTTCAGCTGCTATAAATGGAAGCATTAAAGCTTGGTTGCACTCTTTGTCTGCAATGACAGCTGATAGCAAAGGGAGAAACAGATTTAAAGCAGGGTTGTGACTCTCTGATTGGCCCTTGCAATTTGGGTATGATTCTGATTGGTTTAGCAGGAAGGTGAACGCCTCCAACAGCTGATTGGAGTTAGGACGAGAGCATTGGTTAAGAGGGAGGTCTTCCTGAGAGGTTTTACACTGAGATACATTTCATCAGGAGAGACTAGCTGCAGATATGAGACAGTTATACATGCAAATAATATATTTATCAAGATAACAGCTGAACTGATTAGCAGTGCATCGATTAAAAGTTAGGTCTTCCTGAGAGGACTTACGCTGAGCTACATAACAAAAGCCAAAGAAATGATAAACATTATGATTACAGGTTAAAGCTCAGTGTATCAACAGTATATTGTATATTGTGGGACCATCGTAGAAGACCCATCTTCACAGGCTCGTGTCTGGTGAATCTGGATTCTCCACCGCCACCTGTTTGAAGAAAAAAACAATTTTAAGTGGAAATTAATGGTTTTCATGTGAATACAGAATAAAATATACAGAGCTATACTTCTATTACTTCTCTTGGTTCTTCTTTCAGGTCCGCTTTCCTCTGTTCCACCTGCCTCGGTATCTCTTGCCGCCGTAGATCAGGAGGAACGCCGTGGTCCTGCAGAGAGTTTCATAGAGTGCGTTAGAAACGCATGAAGTTGATGTCACATAATCCTGATTTATGATATCTGAACAAAAACCTGTGTGAAAAGGGCCAAAATATAGAAAGGAATACAAGTGGAATATTTGATGTGTGTGTAAGAGCTACTGAAGTGGAGATTTCTGGCTAAGAATCCCGGAACAAGACCTTCAAAGATCTGGATTGTAGACGTGAAGACATCCCAGGGTGAACACTTATCCAACAAATATCACCATGAAACCTTCCCGACTGATAACTCATTAAGACAATCATATTATGTATTACAAGTTTTCTTAAATGTCATGTCAACTAGACCTTACCTAATGCTTACTTTGAGAATTTACACAAGTACACATAATGTAGTAGAATGAATGTTTCAGAAAGAACAGATGTCAGGGGTGGTGCGGTGAGGACCCAAACACAGAGAGGAGGAGGCCGGCAGGAGCAGGTACACAAGGGCTTTATTGTCAGAAACACAGGTTAAGCCACAAGGGAAAAACAATCCAAGGGAAAAAAATGCAAACATCCAAAAGGTCCAAAAACATCGAATCACAGGGGCCAGGGGAGCAGGAGCAGGAGCAAGGACAGGCAGGGAAGACTCACCGGGAGACAGGATGCAAGAACAGGAATCTTCAGGCAGACGGATTAGAATGATATGACAAGAGACCAAGGGAACACAGGGGTTAAATACAAGAGGTAACGAGGTAACGGGGAACAGGTGAGACGTCAGGTGAACCACATTAGGGCGGGGCAGGACAATCAGACAGAGAAAAGTAAAGCTTGGCAAGACGAGACAGGACAGGAAACCAGACTATCAACATAAAACAGGAAGTAGAACAAACAGACACAGGGGAACACACGACAGGAGCAAACTAAGACAAAAACACAAGGAGGCCAAAGAAAGGGAAAAATAAACAAAACCCCCAAACCACAACAAAAGAGCCCACAATCTAACACAGTGAAAAGTAATGTTTTTGCCTGTAGGGTCTCTCCTTTACCCAACGTACACCTGGTTTTTAGACACAAACCGAATGAAAAAAGTTGAATTTCTATTTTGGATTCTTTACCTGGTTCTGGGTTTCTTGGGCAGAATCAGACGCTCTAATCAGCTCGTAGTCCACATGAAAACAGTCTTCCCACTGTTGATTACGGATTCTCTCCTGGATTTTTTCAGTCAACTTTTCATTTGCAGATTTCCTCATAATATCTTCCAGCACGACTTCTTCCTCCTCCAATATCAGTTTGTGATACATAAACTGTCTGTTCCAGGAACAGTTTTCGCAGCATTTCATCCATGCGTCTAATGGAGGAAAGGATCCCACAACAACGATACCAAAGAGTAACCAGCCACCAATGGACTGAAAAGGAAGAACAGCTAGTTATAGCAGCATTACTGTGTTCTGTTTCTCGTGTGATAACACTCAGGCTGATTGTGGAAACACTCACCCTGGACTTGTTCTTCAGTTCAGCAATCATTCTGTGGTCATCATCCGTGAGCTCTGCCCGGGCTTTGCAGGCTAAGCGTGCCTGTTGTTCAGACCCGTCATTACAACAGCAAACGAACCAGTCTCCATCCAGGAGCACAAAAACAAGCCACAGCGCACCGACCAAGCCTGCTTTTATAATGTGATGGATGAAAGTAAAGACAAACCTGCAGCAGCGACCTGAACGATCACATCCAAACACACGTGAGAAGCAGTATGTATTGACTCTCTGAAATGTCCGGTCCGTCCACAGTTTCAAGAGAATGATTATACAACCCGGCAGAAACAGGTACAAATAGCAGTCATAGGTTTGTGTTTGGCAGGTGCATGCAAAGTCCTTACCCAGGAGAGTAGTGTAGGTAAACATCAGAAATATGGCACCATAGGTGCTCAGGTTCCCCGAAGCCAGTTTAGATAGTGTGCTCTCCATGTTCTCCTCCGGCTGATGTGCCGTTGGCATCAGTAGATCAGCAGCTTATACCAACATGAAACCATGCGGTTCTATTTTTTTCAAGGGGGGTTGAAAGAAATCTGTTGGGTATGGTGGATTTAAACAAGTGCGTTAACCACATGTGAAACTGCAAGTCTCTTAATGTTTTCAACTATCGACCACAAAGGGGCACAACTGTCTGTTTCTCAGTATGACTACAGGATGTTTATCAGATTGTGGCGTCTGTCGAGTGAAGATAATGGCGTCTACAGAAGAGTCCGTCATGAGGACTAAAACAATATTTTAAATTATTTTAAGGACCTCTTTTACTTTATAATATTTTCTAAATAGGTCCCTGCTTCCTGTTGGCAAACTGGATGAGACTGTCTCTATCATCAGAGGGTAATAAATGGTTTTCAAGGTGGTTCACATCCATCATGTTTCTATCCAGAGGTACAGTATATGTACTGTATGTACACATATGTATGTGTGTGTGTGTGTGTGTGTGTGTGTGTGTGTGTGTGCATACTGTCTGTGTGTGTGTGTGTGCATGTGTGTGCATACTGTATGTGTGTGTGTGTGTGTGTATGTGTGTGTGTATGTGTGTGTGTGTGTGTGTGTGTGTGTGTGTGTGTGTGTGCATACTGTCTGTGTGTGTGTGTGTGCATGTGTGTGCATACTGTATGTGTGTGTGTGTGTGTGTGTGTGTGTGTGTGTGTGTGTGTGTGTGTGTGTGTGTGTGTGTGCATACTGTCTGTGTGTGTATGTGTGTGTGTGTGTGTATGTTTGTGTGTGTGTGTGCATACTGTCTGTGTGTGTGTGTGTGTGTGTGTGTATATTTCAGGCCCGTGTGCAGTGATTACTAACAAAAACAGAGTGTGAATTGTAATTTTCCAATCAATAAACACTATAAATAAATTATTATTATTAGAGAACGCCTCAGGGCGGCCATTTTACCATCCGGTATTACCAAATGATCTCCTGAACCAAAACATCTTTTCTGTTCCCTTCTTTAGATATAGTATGCTATTACTTTATTATTCATTGACATGAGCAGACATATAGCATCTATTAAGTCATTGCTTACAGAAGACGTCATCAAGAGCAGTGCCCCCCCCCCCCCGCCCCATGCAGCTTTGATGTGCTAAAAGCTAACATTACAGTAACATTACAGTAACATTACAGTAACATTGCAGTAACATTACAGTAACATTGCAGTAACATTGCAGTAAGATGACAGTAACATTACAGTAACATTACAGTAACATGACAGTAACATTACAGTAACATTACAGTAACATTGCAGTAACATTGCAGTAACATTGCAGTAACATTACAGTAACATTACAGTAACATTGCAGTAACATTACAGTAACATTACAGTAACATTACAGTAACATTGCAGTAACATTACAGTAACATTACAGTAACATTACAGTAACATTACAGTAACATTACAGTAACATTGCAGTAACATAGTAACATTACAGTAACATTTGCAGTAACATTGCAGTAACATTACAGTAACATTGCAGTAACATTACAGTAACATTACATTATTACAGTAACATTACAGTAACATTACAGTAACATTGCAGTAACATTGCAGTAAGATGACAGTAACATTACAGTAACATTACAGTAACATTGCAGTAACATTGCAGTAACATTGCAGTAACATTACAGTAACATTGCAGTAACATTACAGTAACATTACAGTATTATTACAGTAACATTACAGTAACATTACAGTAACATTACAGTAACATTGCAGTAACATTACAGTAACATTACAGTAACATTGCAGTAACATTACAGTAACATTACAGTAACATTGCAGTAACATTGCAGTAAGATGACAGTAACATTACAGTAACATTGCAGTAACATTACAGTAACATTACAGTAACATTACAGTAACATTACAGCAACATTACAGTAACATTACAGTAACATTACAGTATTATTACAGTAACATTACAGTAACATTACAGGAACATTGCAGTAACATTGCAGTAACATTGCAGTAACATTGCAGTAACATTGCAGTAACATTGCAGTAACATTACAGTAACATTACAGTATTATTACAGTAACATTACAGTAACATTACAGTAACATTGCAGTAACATTGCAGTAAGATGACAGTAACATTACAGTAACATTACAGTAACATTGCAGTAACATTGCAGTAACATTGCAGTAACATTGCAGTAACATTGCAGTAACATTACAGTAACATTACAGTATTATTACAGTAACATTACAGTAACATTACAGTAACATTACAGTAACATTGCAGTAACATTACAGTAACATTACAGTAACATTGCAGTAACATTACAGTAACATTACAGTAACATTACAGTAACATTGCAGTAACATTGCAGTAACATTGCAGTAAGATGACAGTAACATTACAGTAACATTGCAGTAACATTACAGTAACATTACAGTAACATTACAGTAACATTACAGCAACATTGCAGTAACATTGCAGTAACATTGCAGTAACATTACAGTAACCTTTGTTGACCAGAGTAGACATGGAAGAAGAGGATAGGTTTGTTGACTGGTTGTTGACATAAGTGGAGCAAATACCCTGGGGGCCCATCACCCCCGTCTTTCATTCCTGGTGACGTCCCTGTGGTTACTAACAACACAGAATTTGTAAATTGTAATTTCCCCACTGGGGATAAAAAAAATGAATAAATATATATATACAAACTACTACCTCTAACAGTGTGTGTCTCTACAGGGCTGATTGCTGTGTAACTAATGTTATCCTCTCACCAGCTGATCCAGGTCAGTAGTATTTTGTATGACAGGAAGAAGCCAGAGATACTGCAGAGAGAAACACACAGACCTGGTCCCTGTAGACAACATGGAGGTTATGACGATCCTGGAAGAGGGACATCTGGAACCCTCTCAGACTCATGGGGTCCCGAGGCGTTCCCAGGCCAGGTTGGAGATATAATCTCTCCACCTAGTCCTGGGTCTTCCCCGAGGCCTCCTCCCAGCTGGACGTCCCTCCACCTAGTCCTGGGTCTTCCCTCATGTTGCCCTCCTGTTGTCCTCATGTTGTCCTCATGTTACCCTCATGTTGTCCTCATGTTGTCCTCATGGTGTCCTCATGTAGTCCTCATGTTGTCTTCATGTTGTCCCCATGTTGCCCCATGTTGTCTTCATGTTGTCCCATGTTGTCCTCATGTTGTCCTCATGTTGTCCTCATGGTGTCCTCATGGTGTCCTCATGTAGTCCTCATGGTGTCCTCATGGTGTCCTCATGTTGCCCTCATGTTGTCTTCATGTTGTCCCCATGTAGTCCTCATGTTGTCCTCATGTTGTCCTCATGTTGCCCTCATGTTGTCCCCATGTAGTCCTCATGTTGTCCTCATGTGTCCTCATGTTGTCCTCATGTAGTCCTCATGTTGTCCTCACGTTGTCCTCATGTTGTCTTCATGTTGTCCTCATGTTGCCCTAATGTTGTCCTCATGTTGTCTTCATGTTTCCCTCATGTTGTCCTCATGTTGTCCTCATATTGCCCTAATGTTGTCCTCATGTTGTCCCCTCATGTTGGCTTCATGTTGTCCTCATGTTGTCCTCATGTTGCCCTCATGTTGTCCTCATGTTGTCCTGATGTTGCCCTCATGTTGTCCCCATGTTGTCCTCATGTTGTCCTCATGTTGTCCTCATGTTGCCCTCATGTTGTCCTCATGTTGTCCTGATGTTGCCCTCATGTTGTCCCCATGTTGTCCTCATGTTGTCCTCATGTTGTCCTCATGTTGCCCTCATGTTGTCCTCATGTTGCCCTCATGTTTCCCTCATGTTGTCCTCATGTTTCCCTCAAGTTGTCCTCATGTTGTCTTAATGTTGTATTCATGTTGCCCTCATGTTGTCCTCATGTTGTCCCCATGTTGTCCCCATGTTGTCCTCATGTTGTCCTATATCAATGTTCTTTTTAATTCCCCAAATAACATGATTGATTCCACCCAACGCTCTTTGCCAAGTACAAATCTCTACTTTCATTAATTTTGGGGCGTCTTATTCAATTTTATAGCATTGTAAAACAAATGGAAGTGTTTTTGAAATAGTATTGAGTAAAAGTTGACATATTCCAGTCTGTGATTATCATCAACATCCATTCCTTTAATTTTCCTAATTTCTGCTTTTTAACTCAAACATTAGGTATTATTTCCTATAAATGAGGTTTATTGACCATAAATTCCAAAAATAACTGTAAAACTAAAGTTAATAAGTTAGTGTTACGTATGTGAAAACGTCTGAAAAAGTGACAAACATTAAAAAAGCATCAAAAGTGTTGAAAAAAGTACAAAAACGTAAGAAAAAGTTAAAAACATCGATAAAAAGCGTCAACAGAAGTGTTGATGAAGATGACACGGGTTAAATAGACAAGGTCATTATTGCGCTATACTGCCACCTACTGACACAGGATAGTATTTCATCACATTGCCGGCTCAGAGGCGTCACAATGGAAAATTATTTGCAGTAACTCAATAAAACAAATTGTTGAACCAATTAAGTAAAATGGGATAATTTCTCACAACACACAGGGCAATCAACAGTGGTTGAAAATCAGTGCTGTACAGGTGGGGGTCACTTTGTTTTTTGGCATCAGACCAACAACATGTTTTTGAAAAAGCAGGAGCTTTGAGTTCGCCTCATATGTAAAGGATTGTTGCCTCTGACACATTTACATGAAGTCAAAAATAATTCTGAGGTACTGTAAGCTGAGTATGTAAAAGCACAAAAGAGCTGTCTGTCTGCAGACAGCATGCTGTTGTTGGGGAGGGACGTCTGGACTCCCTCTCAGACTCTTTCAGACTGGGAGGGACGTCTGGACTCCCTCTCAGACTCTCTCAGACTGGGAGGGACATCTGGACTCCCTCTCAGACTCTCTCAGACTGGGAGGGACGTCTGGACTCCCTCTCAGATTCTCTCAGACTGGGAGGGATATCTGGACTCCCTCTCAGACTCTTTCAGACTGGGAGGGACGTCTGGACTCCCTCTCAGACTCTCTCAGACTGGGAGGGACATCTGGACTCACTCTCAGACTCTCTCAGACTGGGAGGGACGTCTGGACTCCCTCTCAGATTCTCTCAGACTGGGAGGGATATCTGGACTCCCTCTCAGACTCTCTCAGACTGGAAGCGGGACATCTGGACTCCCTCTCAGACTCTCTCAGACTGGGAGGGACGTCTGGACTCCCTCTCAGACTATCTCAGACTGGGAGGGACGTCTGGACTCCCTCTCTACCTCGGCTGGACCGCTGATAAAACACGGGGAGCTGGAGTCTCAGGAATCCCTGACCAAGGCAAGTTCTCTGAGGTTTCTGAACAAGGCACAGTCTCTAGGGGGCCTGAACAAGGCACAGTCTCTGGACTGCCTGAACAGGCACAGTCTCTGGACTGCCTGAACAAGGCACAGTCTCTGGACTGCCTAAACAAGGCACAGTCTCTGGACTGCCTGAACAGGCACAGTCTCTGGACTGCCTGAACAAGGCACAGTCTCTGGACTGCCTGAACAAGGCACAGTCTCTGGGGGGGCCTGAACAAGGCACAGTCTCTGGGGTTCCTGAACAAGGCACAGTCTCTGGGGGGGCCTGAACAAGGCACAGTCTCTGGGGTGTTGGGCAATGGCACAGTCATCTATCCTATTCTATCATGAAACCTAAGTCATGTAAAGAAACAAAGAGCAGGTGCTTTTGGTTTAATTCAGAACATACACTTGTGTATTATCCATACAACAGTGATATGAAATGTCTTGAAGAAGTTGTTGGTGTTAAATATGTGTGTCTCTGTGTGTGTGTGTGTATGTGTGTGCGTGTGTGTGTGTGTGCGTGTGTATCTCTGTGTTTGTGTGTGTGTGTGTGTGCGTGTGTGTGTGTGTGTGTGTGTGTGTGTGTGTCTCTACAGGGCTGAGTGCTGTCTCATCAGCTGCTGGACGTCAGTACTATTTTGTGTACGACAGGAAGAACTTTGCTGAAGCCCAGAGATACTGCAGAGAGAAACACACAGACCTGGTCTCTGTGGACTCCATGGAGGTTATGAAGATCCTGAACACCACCGCAGATCTAGACCACATGTTCTACTCCAAGAACAGCTACGTGAGTTCACCGTTCTCCTTCAAGTCTAAGTCTTTCTGAAAGGAGGGATGAAACCCTCCAGAGGACCTAAGAACTACATGGAGAGCAGGAAAAACTACAATATTCATCTTTGAAATGTAGTAGAATCTAAAGAGTGACATATGGTCTCCAACAAAAAGCTACAGCAGGGTCTAATTCTTCATATCTCAACCAGAGAGCCTGGATAGGACTGTCCCGGGACAGCTGGAAGTGGTCCCTATCAGACCCATTTCTACCAACCCAGGGAGACGGAGTTCAGACGATGGGGGCCAGGAGAACCAAAAGCTGGATATAATGAAAAAGCCTGCACATGGATACGATCTGATGGACTTTGGTTCTACCAGAATTGTGACAGCACAGTGACGTATCCACTCTGCGCAGATGCCAGAGTTGAGAGTATTAACTAGTGAAGTTTCCCTTCTCTGCTTCTCGGTCTAGACCTGCTCTTTATGGAAAGACCTGGGAGATAAATAACATCCCAGAGTCTGGTCTAGACCTGCTCTTTATGGAAAGACCTGGGAGATAAATAACATCCCAGAGTCCGGTCTAGACCTGCTCTTTATGAAAAGACCTGGGAGATAAATAACATCCCAGAGTCCGGTCTAGACCTGCTCTTTATGAAAAGACCTGGGAGATAAATAAGCTAAAGACATGGACCAGAGTAGCTGATCTTAATCCTCATGTTGTCCTTATGTTGTCTTCATGTTGTCCTCATGTTGTCCCTCATGTTGTCTTCATGTTGCCCCTCATGTTGTCCTCATGTTGCCTTCATGTTGTCTTCATGTTGCCCCTCATGTTGCCCTCATAATGTCCTCATGTTGTCCACATGTTGCCCTCATGTTGTCCTCATGTTGTCCTCATGTTGTCTTCATGTTGTCCTCATGTTGTCCTCATGTTGCCCTCATGTTGTCTTCATGTTGTCCTCATGTTGCCCTCATGTTGTCCTCATGTTGTCCAGTCTGTGATTATCCATCAACATCCATTCCATTTTAGTCTCAATAATTCCTAATTTCTGCTTTTCTAACTCAAATATTCGGTATAATTTCCTATAAATGAGGTTTATTGACCATAAATTCCAAAAATAACTGTAAAACTATAGTTAAAAAGTCAGTGAAAACCTCAGAAAAAGAGACAAACATTGAAAAAAGTGTGAAAAAAGGGACAAAAATGTAAGAAAAAGTAAAAAAACATTAATAAAAAAAATGTCAATAAAAGTTTTGCTTTTGACGGGAAGACAACACGAGGTTAACCATTAAGGGCCCCGTTCATGTTGCACAGATGTTTTGATTGGTCGGATGTTCTGCTGCCTCAACACTGATCCGTGCTCCATTTTCAGGTTCAAATGTGACTTTTGTCGCCGTCCCTCCCGTACATGGTCTGGAGCCCAGAACTACTGCAGGGCTCAATACAGAGACCTGCCCAGTGTGACGGACATGGCAGAGAACCAGAAGATACAGGGGATGCTACAAACAGGAGATGTAGTCTGGATCAGCCTCTTCAGAGACTCCTGGAAGTGGTCTGATGGAAATTCCTCCTCATTCAGCTTCTGGAAGACCGGGCAACCTGACAACAACAACGGGAACCAGACCTGTGTGGCTGCAGACTTCAGCCAATCAGGAGCCTGGGAGGGCTGGCCAGGTGACACGGAGAGAACGTTCATTTGCTACGGTCCAGGTGAGTGGTACGGTCCAGGGTCCAGGTGAGTGGTACGGTCCAGGGTCCAGGTGAGTGCTGCGGTCCAGGGTCCAGGTGAGTGCTACGGTCCAGGGTCCAGGTGAGTGCTACGGTCCAGGGTCCAGGTGAGTGCTACGGTCCAGCGTCCAGGTGAGTGCTGCGGTCCAGGGTCCAGGTGAGTGCTACGGTCCAGGGTCCAGGTGAGTGCTACGGTCCAGGGTCCAGGTGAGTGCTGCGGTCCAGGGTCCAGGTGAGTGCTACGGTCCAGGGTCCAGGTGAGTGCTACGGTCCAGGGTCCAGGTGAGCGCTACGGTCCAGGGTCCAGGTAAGTGCTACGGTCCAGGGTCCAGGTGAGTGCTACGGTCCAGGGTCCAGGTAAGTGCTATGGTCCAGGGTCCAGGTAAGTGCTAACCCGGGACTCCAACTGCTTTTACATTTACAGGGATGAAATGATCTACTCACCATTCGATTCAGGATTTTAAGTTAATGAGAAAATGAGTGAAAATCTCATGTTGTCCTCATGTTGTCCTCATGTTGTCCTCATGTTGCCCTCATGTTGTCTTTATGTCATCCTCATGTTTCCCTCATGTTGTCCTCATGTTGTCCCCATGCTGTCCTCATGTTGTTCCCATGTTGTCCCCATCTTGTCCTCATGTTGTCCTCACGCTGTCCTCACGTTGTCCTCACGTTGTCTTCATGTTGTCTTCATGTTATTATCCAGACAGACATGTTATGACTGATAAAGTTTCTTTGATTTTTACAAAGTGGTTCCTGTTTCAAGGAAAGTGATGAAAGTGAAGTTTGAGAAGAAGGGGAACGTGGCTCTGAATGACCCTGCTGTGCTGGCGGCCATGTTGAATCAGGTACATCATGTTTCATCATGATCTGCTGTACTGGTCACTATCATCATTACACCAGTCCATAATATATCTCACCTTATCATGGTCATTGCATTTCTATGGGGGATTTTCATTTTTCATTTTATTTTTATTCTTAGGTATGTGTGATATATGTGTGTATATGTTTGATAAATGTGTGATTTATGTGCATATGTGATATATTAAGATTCAACTTTATTGTCATTACACATGTACAGGTACAATGCAACAAAATACAGTTTAGAGAGCCTCAGCTATTTAAAGCGGCGCCACAATGCCGATCGCGCAGCCAGGCCAGGGATTGAACCAATAACCTTCCGAATGGCAGGCAACCGCTATACCACTGAGCCACAGATGCCCCCATATGTGTGTGTGATATGTGTGTATATGTGTGTATATCCTCTCCGGGGAACCATCACCTTATCGTGGTGGAGAGGTTTGTGTCTCCCTATGAACCTGAGGGCTGTGTTGTCTGGAGCTGTGTGCTCCTGGTAGGGTCTCCCATGGCAAAGAGGTCTCAGCTGAGGGGCCAGACAAAGAATGGTTCAAAAATCCCATGAAAAACCGAGGTAGAGAGGGAGTGACCCTGGAGGCCCGGGGCCCCCGTCTGGAGCCAGGCCCAGACGGAGGGCTCGTCAGCGAGCGCCTGGTGGCCGGGTTTGCCACGGAGCCTGGTCGGGCACAGCCCAAAGAAGCTACGTGGACCCCCTATCTCCATCCCATGGGCCCACCACCTGTGGGAGGAACCGCGGCAAAGGTCAGGGACCACGACGGACCAGACCCGGGCGGCAGAGGCTGGCTCTGGGGACGTGGACTGTCTCCTCTCTGTGGGGGGAAGGAGCCGGAACTTGTGCGGGAGGTGGAGCGCTACCAGTTAGATCTGGTGGGGCTTACTTCTACGCACAGTCTTGGTTCTGGAACCGTACTCCTGGATAGGGGTTGGACTCTGTCCTACTCCGGAGTTGCCCAGGGTGTGAGGCGCCGGATTAGATGCTTTTCTTGTTATATTTGATCACATCTTAATATATTATATGAAGATTAGATGCTTTTCTTGTTATATTTGATCATTAACTTGTGTGAATGCTGATAATTAATTATCTGTCTCTTAGCAACAAGACAAGCTCTTCTTCTGAAAGCGTTTGATTATCTACACAAATAATAAAATTCTTCTTATTCCAGACATCTGAATTCATCTGGAATCATTTCACCTGTCTGTCTGCCTGTCTGTCTGTCTGTCTGTCTGTCTGTATGTCTGTCTGTCTACCTGTCTGCCTGTCTGTCTGTCTGTCTGTCTACCTCTCTGTCGTCTGTCTGTCTACCTGTCTGCCTGTCTGTCTGTCTGTCTGTCTACCTCTCTGTCGTCTGTCTGTCTGTCTGTCTGTCTACCTGTCTGTCTCTGTGCTTCCTACATGATTTTCAGCCCTTCTCTCTCATGAGTAGTGCACCTGTGCAGCTTCTCATGGCTGAAGAGTCATAACTAGCGTTTGATAGGAACTGAGCAGACAACGACACCGTTTACTTCTCCTGTTTGTTACGACCCGGCCCGTTGTGAGATTGGGCAAAACATAAAATGGATGAATTTGGAGGAACCAAGGCAAAAAGGGAGAAGAGGTCACGGTAAAAACAAAGGATTTTTAATTAACAAGTAAAGGAATATCCAATTACAAAACCCAAATAGAGCTGTATGGGTGCTGCCTATATAAACAAGGTCATGTCTAAAGAGCACAGCACCCATTTGCTTACCAAATTACAATTTGTATAGAATGGAAACAACAAACCCCCTGGGAGCACACCAAGCTCTAACTACCTCTAACAGTTTGGACCAACACCACCACCACCAACAACACCACCTCTCTAACGACACCTCTAACAAACTACCTCTAACAGTTTGGACCAACACCACCACCAACACCAACAACACCACCTCTCTAACAACACCTCTAACAAACTACTACCTCTAACAGTTTGGACCAACACCATCACCAACAACACCACCTCTCTAACAACACCTCTAACAAACTACCTCTAACAGTTTGGACCAACACCACCACCAACACCAACACCACCTCTCTAACAACACCTCTAACAAACTACTACCTCTAACAGTTTGGACCAACACCATCACCAACAACACCACCTCTCTAACAACACCTCTAACAAACTACTACCTCTAACAGTTTGGACCAACACCACCACTACCAACACCACCTCTCTAACAACACCTCTAACAAACTACTACCTCTAACAGTTTGGACCAACACCACCACCAACAACACCACCTCTCTAACAACACCTCTAACAAACTACTACCTCTAACAGTTTGGACCAACACCACCACCAACAACACCACCTCTCTAACAACACCTCTAACAAACTACTACCTCTAACAGTTTGGACCACCACCACCACCACCACTCTAACAACATCTCTAATAAACTTCTACCTCTAACAGTGTGGACCAACACCACCACCAACAACACCACCTCTCTAAAAACACCTCTAACAAACTACTACCTCTAACAGTTTGGACCAACACCACCACCAACAACACCACCTCTCTAACAACACCTTTAACAAACTACTACCTCTAACAGTTTGGACCAACACCACCACCAACAACACCACCTCTCTAAAAACACCTCTAACAAACTACCTCTAACAGTTTGGACCAACACCACCACCAACACCAACACCACCTCTCTAACAACACCTCTAACAAACTACTACCTCTAACAGTTTGGACCAACACCACCACCAACACCAACACCACCTCTCTAACAACACCTCTAACAAACTACTACCTCTAACCGTTTGGACCAACACCACCACCAACAACACCACCTCTCTAACAACACCTCTAACAAACTACTACCTCTAACAGTTTGGACCACCACCACCTCTCTAACAACACCACCTCTCTAACAACACCTCTAACAAACTACTACCTCTAACAGTGTGGACCAACACCACCACCAACAACACCACCTCTCTAAAAACACCTCTAACAAACTACTACCTCTAACAGTTTGGACCAACACCACCACCAACAACACCACCTCTCTAACAACACCTTTAACAAACTACTACCTCTAACAGTTTGGACCACCACCACCTCTCTAATAACACTTCTAACAAACTACTACCTCTAACAGTTTGGACCACCACCACCTCTCTAACAACACCTCTAACAAACTACTACCTCTAACAGTTTGGACCAACACCACCACCAACAACACCACCTCTCTAAAAACACCTCTAACAAACTACCTCTAACAGTTTGGACCAACACCACCACCAACACCAACACCACCTCTCTAACAACACCTCTAACAAACTACTACCTCTAACAGTTTGGACCAACACCACCACCAACACCAACACCACCTCTAACAACACCTCTAACAAACTACTACCTCTAACCGTTTGGACCAACACCACCACCAACAACACCACCTCTCTAACAACACCTCTAACAAACTACTACCTCTAACAGTTTGGACCACCACCACCTCTCTAACAACACCTCTAACAAACTACTACCTCTAACAGTTTGGACCAACACCACCACCACCACTCTAACAACATCTCTAATAAACTACTACCTCTAACAGTGTGGACCAACACCACCACCAACAACACCACCTCTCTAAAAACACCTCTAACAAACTACTACCTCTAACAGTTTGGACCAACACCACCACCAACAACACCACCTCTCTAAAAACACCTCTAACAAACTACCTCTAACAGTTTGGACCAACACCACCACCAACACCAACACCACCTCTCTAACAACACCTCTAACAAACTACTACCTCTAACAGTTTGGACCAACACCACCACCAACACCAACACCACCTCTCTAACAACACCTCTAACAAACTACTACCTCTAACAGTTTGGACCAACACCACCACCAACAACACCACCTCTCTAACAACACCTCTAACAAACTACTACCTCTAACAGTTTGGACCACCACCACCACTCTAACAACATCTCTAATAAACTACTACCTCTAACAGTGTGGACCAACACCACCACCAACAACACCACCTCTCTAACAACACCTCTAACAAACTACTACCTCTAACAGTTTGGACCACCACCACCTCTAACAACACCTCTAACAAACTACTACCTCTAACAGTTTGGACCAACACCACCACCACCACTCTAACAACATCTCTAATAAACTACTACCTCTAACAGTGTGGACCAACACCACCACCAACAACACCACCTCTAAAAACACCTCTAACAAACTACTACCTCTAACAGTTTGGACCAACACCACCACCAACACCACCACCTCTCTAAAAACACCTCTAACAAACTACCTCTAACAGTTTGGACCAACACCACCACCAACACCAACACCACCTCTAACAACACCTCTAACAAACTACTACCTCTAACAGTTTGGACCAACACCACCACCAACACCAACACCACCTCTCTAACAACACCTCTAACAAACTAACAAACTACTACTCTAACAGTTTGGACCAACACCACCACCAACAACACCACCTCTCTAACAACACCTCTAACAAACTACTACCTCTAACAGTTTGGACCACCACCACCTCTCTAACAACACCTCTAACAAACTACTACCTCTAACAGTTTGGACCAACACCACCACCACCACTCTAACAACATCTCTAATAAACTACTACCTCTAACAGTGTGGACCAACACCACCACCAACAACACCACCTCTCTAAAAACACCTCTAACAAACTACTACCTCTAACAGTTTGGACCAACACCACCACCAACAACACCACCTCTCTAACAACACCTTTAACAAACTACTACCTCTAACAGTTTGGACCACCACCACCTCTCTAACAACACCTCTAACAAACTACTACCTCTAACAGTTTGGACCAACAACTTTTACCAACAACAGCTAACAACAGCAGCGGCCGCACGCCAGGCGACACACTACTGTAGGGTTTAAATCAAAACTCATGACAACATTAGTGACAAATAATACATGTTAATAAAAATAAAACAGAACACATCAGAAGACAACGGAATAACTGTTAAACACGTTTATTTCGGATCAGACGGCAGCTGATTTAACACATGAGACTCCAGGCCCGGCCGCCGTTGGCCCGGCCGCCGTTGGGCCTGCTCTGGACCAGGCTAGCTGCAAAGAATAAATCTCCATGGTTACTTGGCTGGGTTTAATTCAATCTGGTTTCATGCAACCAAGTCAAAGCTAAATTCATCCAGGATAACTTGAATATCTCGGCTTAATCCTTTACCCTGTCTCTCTTGGTTATGCTTTGATAAAGCTTATAGTTAGGGCATAGAATTGAATATTGTTAGGGAGTGAGGAGTCGCAGCGTCCGCCTATCCCGGCCCACCTGCTACTCGTCATAGTTGTCAGATTTATCTGTCATATAATAAAACTAAAGGGAGACTTGGCATACAGCCCGATCCGGTTGGGGAGAGTTCTAGCCTGTCCAGGCTCCTCTCTTTACCCTGTCTCTCTTGGTTATGCTGTAGTAGTTTTAGACAGCTGGGGGACTTCCTTCGACACACTGAGCTCCTCTCTCCTATCTTCCTATTTTGTGTGCATCCATGTCCCAGAAATGCTTGTTACTAACCTAGCTCTGGGGAGTCATTCCCCGGAGTCCTTTTGTTCTTTTTCTCCCAGCATGTTTCCTCGGATCAGGGAGGCTCCAAAATCATGGTTACAGCTGTCGCCATGGTCCCGCTACACGTTCCCTTCCCTGCCACGATCTGCGGTGCCCAGCTACGTCCTGCTGTGCCTTGTAATGCTGCACAGTGCCCTGCTATGCCATGAACTACTACAAAGAACTACTACAAACTACTATTATTTTGATTTATTTGATTTATTTTTTTGGGACTGTTATTGCCACTCTTCATTCTAACCCCAACTGGTCGTCAGACACCGCCTACCAAGAGCCTGGGTCTGTCCGAGGTTTCTTCCCAAAGGGGAGTTTTTCCTTGCCACTGTCGCACTGTTGCTTGCTCTGGAGGAAACTACTAGAACTGTTGGGTCCTTGTAAAGTGTCTTGAGATAACTCTTGTTATGAATTGATACTATAAATAAAATTGAATTGAAATTGAATTAATCCCTTATCCTGGTTTCGTGCAACAGGCCCCAGGACGGATGAAGCTCTTTAATCTCCAGCTGGGCTGATTGCAGGAATCTGATTGGAAGGATCCACACCAACCGCACCAATCAACAGCAAAAGAGTGGAACAGGGAAGTGGACGGAGTGTGTGTGTGTGTGTGTGTGTGTGTGTGTGGGTGTATGTGACAGAGAGTTTGTCTATTTGCAAATGGCTGTAACCATTTTTGTCTGTTCTGCTCATTATTTGCCTAACATGTAAATAGTTACAGAGGACACACAATAACAAGAAGACACACAGCGAGGACGACCGAGAGCAGCGTCCTGTCTGAAGACAAACAGAGAGGACGAGCGAGAGCAGCGTCCTGTCTGAAGACACACAGCGAGGACGACCGAGAGCAGCGTCCTGTCTGAAGACACACAGCGAGGACAACCGAGAGCAGCGTCCTGTCTGAAGACACACAGCGAGGACGACCGAGAGCAGCGTCCTGTCTGAAGACACACAGCGAGGACGACCGAGAGCAGTGTCCTGTCTGAAGATACACAGCGAGGACGAGCGAGAGCGAGATGGACAGACTTCTTCTGCTCATCATGGCTGCATCAGGTGAGTGTTTCATGTTTCATAAATGTTAATAGTCTTTATTATTCAGGCACATTTACATATCTGTGTGACAACAGGACTCTTATCACAGTTTATTCATTTATTTGCAAATCAAATCCATAAAATAAGAGACGTCCAGCTCTTTTCTTCTCAATAAGATCAACAACATATATATACACACTATATATACAGTGAGGAAAATAAGTATTTGAACACGCTGCTATTTTGCAAGTTCTCCCACTTAGAAATCATGGAGGGGTCTGAAATTTTCACCGTAGGTGCATGTCCACTGTGAGAGACATAATCTTTAAAAAAAAATCAAGAAATCACAATGTATGATTTTTTTAACTATTTATTTGTATGATACAGCTGCAAATAAGTATTGCAATTCTGACCCTCTATGCAATTCTGACCCTCAAAGACCTGTTAGTCTTCCTTCAAAATGTCCACCTCCACTCCATTTATTATCCTAAATTAGATGCACCTGTTTGAGGTCGTTAGCTGCATAAAGACACCTGTCCACCCCATACAATCAGTAAGAATCCACTACTAACATGGCCAAGACCAAAGAGCTGTCCAAAGACACTAGAGACTAAATTGTACACCCTCACAAGGCAGGAAAGGGCTACGGGGACATGTCCAAGCAGCTTGGTGAAAAAAGGTCCACTGTTGGAGCAATCATTAGAAAATGGAAGAAGCTAAACATGACTGTCCATCTCCCTCGGACTGGGGCTCCATGCAAGATCTCACCTCGTGGGGTCTCAATGATCCTAAGAAAGGTGAGAAATCAGCCCAGAACTACACGGGAGGAGCTGGTCAATGACCTGAAAAGAGCTGGGACCACCGTTTCCAAGGTTACTGTTGGTAATACACTAAGACGTCATGGTTTGAAATCATGCATGGCACGGAAGGTTCCCCTGCTTAAACCAGCACATGTCAAGGCCGTCTTAAGTTTGCCAATGACCATTTGGATGATCCAGAGGAGTCATGGGAGAAGGTCATGTGGTCAGATGAGACCAAAATAGAACTTTTTGGTCATAATTCCACTAACCGTGGTTGGAGGAAGAAGAATGATGAGGACCATCCCAAGAACACCATCCCTACTGTGAAGCATGGGGGGGTAGCATCATTCTTTGGGGGTGTTTTTCTGCACATGGGACAGGGCGTCTGCACTGTATTAAGGAGAGGAGGACCGGGGCCATGTATTGGGAGATTTTGGGGAACAACCTCCTTCCCTCAGTTAGAACATTGAAGATGGGTCGAGGCTGGGTCTTCCAACATGACAATGACCCGAAGCACACAGCCAGGAGAACCAAGGAGTAGCTCTGGAAGAAGCAGATCAAGGTTCTGGGGGGGCCTAGCCAGTCTCCAGACCTAAACCCAATAGAGAATCTTTGGAGGGAGCTCAAACTCCGTGTTTCTCAGCGACAGCCCAGAAACCTGACTGATCTAGAGAAGATCTGTGTGGAGGAGTGGGCCAAAATCCCTTCTGCAGTGTGTCAAACCTGGTGAAGAACTACAGGAAACGTTTGACCTCTGGAACTGCAAACAAAGTCTACTGCACCAAATATTAACATTGATTTTCTCAGGTGTTCAAATACTTATTTGCAGCTGTATCATACAAATAAATAGTTAAAAAATCATACATTGTGATTTCTGGATATTTTTTTTAGATTATGTCTCTCACAGTGGACATGCACCTACGATGATGTACACCGCGGAGACCGTACATCGGCCTCGGGGAAGAACAAAGGTGGCGGCGTTTGTGTCTACACCAACGACAGATGGTGTTTCGACACTCAGGTGATGGAGAAACATTGTTCAGTGGACATAGAGGTGCTGATGGTTAAGTGTAGACCCTTTTATTTACCGAGGGAGTTCAGTGCTGTGTTTCTTTTGGCTGTTTACATCTCGCCACGGGCTAACCGGACAGCAGCACTTGGACTACTGCACGATACTATCAGCAAGCACGAGACTGCGCACCCTGATGCTGTGTTTGTTGTGGCAGGGGATTTTAATCACTGCAACCTCCGGACTGTTCTCCCCAAGTACCATCAGTACGTGAGGTTTCCGACGAGGGACAACAACATTCTGGATCACGTCTACAGCAACGTTAAGGGTGCATACAAGGCAGCACCCCGCCCTCACTTCGGACAGTCTGACCACATCTCCGTGTTTCTATATCCATCGTATAGGCAGCTCCTCAAACGGGCTCCCGCAGTAAGTAAAACTGTTAGAGTATGGAATGAAGGAACTGATCTTGTGCTACAGGACTGCTTTAACAGTACTGACTGGGATGTGTTTAAGACTGCTGCTGTGAGAGAGGACTGCACTATGGATTTAGAAGAATATGCCTCAGCAGTTATTAGCTACATTAGCACAAGTATAGACAATATTGTTCCCATCAAGCGCTATAAAACATTCCCAAACCAAAAACCCTGGATAAATTGTGATGTAAGGTCTATGCTGCGTGCCCGTTCCACTGCATTTGCCTCCGGTGACACTGAGGGCTATAAAAAGGCCAGATAGGATCTACGCAGATCCATCAGAGAAGCCAAGAGACAGTACAGAGTGAAGCTGGAGGGATATTATACCACCGCGGACCCCCGGCGCATGTGGCAGGGCCTGCAACACATCACAGATTATCGGCAGAGGAGCAGGGAGGTCACAACTAACCAAAGCACATTACCAGATGAGCTGAATAAGTTCTACGCTCGCTTTAACACCCTCAACACTAGCAGAGGGACTACTCCAACAGAGGCAGCACTGAGCTCTCCATTCACAGTGACATCAGCTCAGGTGCGCAGGACACTGAAGAGAACGAATCCCCGGAAGGCACCAGGCCCTGATAACATCCCAGGCCGTGCACTGAAGGTCTGCTCAGCAGAGCTGGCTGAGGTACTAACGGACATTTTTAATCTATCCCTGTCATTATCTTTTGTACCTTCCTGTTTCAAGACCACTACCATTGTCCCCCTCCCCAAGAAAAACACTGTAACATGTTTAAATGACTACCGTCCCATCGCACTCACTTCAATTGTGATGAAGTGTTTTGAGAGGATAGTCATGACCCACATTAAAAAGATCATTCCAGATACACTGGACCCCTTACAGTTTGCTTATCGTCGGAATCGATCCGTTGATGATCCAGTAAACACCACCATCCACACAGCCCTCACACATCTGGAGAACAAGGATACGTATGTTCGAATGCTCTTTATTGATTACAGTTCAGCATTCAACACGGTCCTACCAACCAAACTGGCTGAGAAGCTCCTCATCCTTGGACTGGCACCTTCTCTCTGTAGCTGGGTCCTGGACTTTCTTACAGACAGACCCCAGTCAGTCAGAGTTGGTACACAGACATCAGGTACAAGGATGGTGAGCACAGGGACACCCCAGGGCTGTGTACTGAGCCCTCTGCTGTACACCCTCTTCACTTATGACTGTGCCTCCACTCAGCATAATACCACCATTATCAAGTTTGCGGATGACACAACAATCATCGGCCCGATCACTGGTGGGGTTGAGACAGACTATAGGGAGGAGGTGGCTCAGCTGCTGTCCTGGTGCCACACAAATAATCTCTCCTTAAATGCAGAGAAAACTAAGGAGATGATTATTGACCCGAGGAGGAGGAGAGATGATCAGCATGGCCCACTTTACATCGGTGAAGCACAGGTAGAGAGGGTGAAAACCTTTAAATTCCTCGGCACTTACATCAGTGAGGACCTCTCCTGGTCTCACAACACTCAGCATATTGTCAGTAAGTCTCAACAACGGCTGTACTTCTTAAGAAAGCTGAGGAAATTTGGTCTGTCCACCAAACTCCTTAGCAATTTCTATAGATGTACAGTGGAAAGCATCCTGACTAATTCCATTACAGTGTGGTTTGGAAACTGCACTGTACAGGAAAGGAAAGCTCTCAAGCGTGTGATTAAAACTGCACAATATATCTGTGGAACAGCTTTTCCATCACTTCAGGACATTTATAAAACCCGGGAAACTAAGAGGGCACATAACATTATCAGAGACACTACGCACCCTCAGCACATATTGTTCACATTGTTACCTTCTGGCAGACGTTATAGGAGCCTGAAAGCCAGAACATCCAGACTTAAAAACAGTTTTTATCCACAGGCCATCAGGCTGTTGAATGGCTCAGTCTTTTGACAATTTCTACTTGCAATCTAATCACTGTTTGCACTACACTGTGAATGTTTGCACTTGCTTGCATTTGTTTAATGCATATGCTTTTTATAATGCTTTTAATGTTTTGCTGCTGCATGCGATTTTATCTTTATCTTATACCTGAATCTTTTAAATATATTGTGTGTATAGTGTGTACATTTTTATATTGTGGGAAACGTCGCAACTTAAGAATTTCATTGCATGGTGTAAAATCTGTGCATATGACAAATAAACATCTTGAATCTTGAGTCTTGAATCTTGAATATTTTTTTTAGATTATGTCTCACAGTGGACATGCACCTACGATGACAATTTCAGACCCTCCATGATTTCTAAGTGGGAGAACTTGCAAAATAGCAGCGTGTTCAAATACTTATTTTCCTCACTGTATATATATATATATATATATATATATATATATATATATATATATATATATATATATATATATACTATTAGACAGTTGGTCGGGGCCACGTTCCTATTGGCCAGTTGGGTGAGCACCATCTTGTCTGGGAGTCCATCTGAATCATTACACCATGAAAATGCTTCTTTGCTTTCAGTGTGATGACGTTTTTCTCTCCAACATTTTTTTCATTTATTTTCTCGCATGTAATAAAGAACCAGTTCTATCCATCCATCTTCATCTGCTGATCCGGTATTGGGTCTCGGGGGCAGCAGCTCCAGCTGGGAACCCCAAACTTCCTAGTCCTGGGTCTTCCCGAGCCACATCAACCAGCTCTGACTGGGGGGTCCCGAGGCGTTCCCAGGCCAGGTTGGAGATATAATCTCTCCAGCTAGTCCTGGGTCTTTCCCGAGGCCTCCTCCCAGCTGGACGTCCCTCCACCTAGTCCTGGGTCTTTCCGAGGCCTCCTCCCAGCTAAACGTCCCTCCACCTAGTACTGGGTCTTCCCCGAGGCCTCCTCCCAGCTGGACGTCCCTCCAACTAGTCCTGGGTCTTCCCGAGGCCTCCTCCCAGCTGGACGTCCCTCCACCTAGTCCCAGGTCTTCCCCGAGGCCTCCTCCCAGCTGGACGTGCCTGGACCACCTCCCTAGGGACCCCCCCAGGAGGCATCCTTACCAGATGCCCGAACCACCTCAACTGGCTCCTATCGACGTGAAGGAGCAGCGGCTCTACTCCGAGCTCCTCTCGGATGACTGAGCTTCTCACCCTATCTCTAAGGGAGACGCCAGCCACCCTCCTGAGGAAACCCATTTCGGCCGCTTGTACCCTGGATCTCGTTCTTTCAAGACCCAGCCTTCAGGACCATAGGTGAAGGTAGGAACGAACACAGACCGGTAGATCGAGAGCTTTGCCTTCTGGCTCAACTCACTTCGTCACAACGGTGCGATAAACAGAATGTAATACCCCCCCGCTGCTCCGATTCTCCGACCAATCTCACGCTCCATGGTCCCCTCACTCGCGAACAAGACCCCAAGGTACTTAAACTCCTTCACTTGGGGTAAGGACTCACTCCCTACCTGAAGAAAGCACTCCATCGCTTTCCTGCTGAGAACCATGGCCTCAGATTTAGAGGTTCTGATCCTCATACCAGCCGCTTCACACTCGGCTGCAAACCAATCCAGTGAGTGCTGAAGGTCACCCATGTGGCAGCGCACCCGACCCCAGCGGTTGGTGGGCCCATGGGATAGAGAGAAAGGTGCCATGTAGCTTCTTCGGGCTGTGCCCGGCCAGTCTCCGTGGCAAACCCGGCCACCAGGCGCTCGCTGACGAGCCCTCTGTCTGGGCCTGGCTCCAGACGGGGGCCCTAGGCTTCCTCTGGGCCGGGTCACTCCCTCTCTGCCTCGCTTGCTCATAGGGTTTAGAACCAGTTCTAGCTCCATATTAAAGTAGACTCTGAGGTGATGACAGTCAAGTTGCTGTCGACCAATCGGTGATGGCGGTAGTAGTCCGGAGTACGGAGTGGATTGGTAGCTGGAGAGATTCCTCTTTACCTGCTCAGCACTACCAGGTGCTCTTGAGCAATGCACCGTATACCGGCACCAACCACTCAGGGCGCTGGTCCAGCAGTAGCAGCCACCCCCCCACTCTGCAATAAATATCAAATATTAAATCTGCTGTGTGTGTGTGTGTGTGTGTGTGAATGTGTGTGTGTGTGTGTGTGTGTGTATGTGTGTGTGTGTGTGTGTGTGTGTGTGTTGTGTATGTGTGTGTGTGTGTGTGTGTGTGTGTGTGTGTGTGTGTGTGTGTGTGTGTGTGTGTGTGTGTGCGTGTGTGCGTGTGTGTGTGTGTGTGTTTGTGTGTGTGTGTGTGTGTGTGTGTGTGTGTGTGTGTGTGTGTGTGTGTGTGTGTGTGTGTGTCTACAGGGCTGAGTGCTGTCTCATCAGCTGCTGGACGTCAGTACTATTTTGTGTATGACAGGAAGAACTTTACTGAAGCCCAGAGATACTGCAGAGAGAAACACACAGACCTGGTCTCTGTGGACTCCATGGAGGTTATGAAGATCCTGAACAACACCGCAGATCTAGACCACATGTTCTACTCCAAGAACAGCTACGTGAGTTCACCTTTCTCCTCAAGTCTTTCTGACAGGAGGGATGAAATCAGTATAATGGGAAAATTACATAGACAATGATTTTCTTTCAATAATTGTTAATTTCTTGAGTGATTTTTCATCATAAATACATCCTTCAATGTGCCTCTGAAATATGTGTCTCCTAAAATATCTCCTAAAGTGAGTCCTCCAGTTTTGGAGACAGCTAAAAATGTTGTGACTTTGCATTTCTCCACTAAGGGCAAATGGTACAGAAAAACAGGTGCCTCAGAAGATATGTTGGGGTCCCCATGCCCCTGTGTTTAGGTTGGGGCCGAGAACCGATCTACAGACAAGATAAATCTCTGCCTTCTAAGACAGAATGACTGCTACAGTCATTTTTTGACACACTAGACAGATGCACGGGGACATGTGTGGCTCCAGCAAGTCTGAGGGAGAAGATGAAGTGTTTTGTTTAAGATTAGAATATTTTCCAAACGAGGCCTGGTTTCTGCTGGGGGGGCACGGGGATATAAGGGACTGGAATTGCTGCGCAAAGGACACAGAACTGTGGCCACTCTGTAACTCTGTTCATTGTGAATGCGGTTCTTGTCATCTGATTGTTTTTCTCGAGAAAACAATTAAACCCTTTCACCGAATACCTAGACCTTTAATTCAGTTTGCAGCTTGTCTTTATTTTGTTTCAACAAGGTCTCTTCTTCAACACAAATTCCTCCCTCCAGAGGAACTAAGAACTACATGTAGAGCAGGAAAAAGTACAATATTCATCTTTGAAATGTAGTAGGAGTCTAAAGAGTTGGAGTTTAACCTTTAGCAGACAGAGTTTCCCTGTTGAGCTGCAGCAGAAAAAGAAAAAATGCCAGCTCAAGCCTAAAATTTCCATAATGTGTTAGCATCATCCTCCAGCTCTGTCTCTACCATAGAGGACGTGTTAGCATCATCCTCCAGCTCTGTCTCTACCATAGAGGACGTGTTAGCATCATCCTCCAGCTCTGCCTCTACCATAGAGGACGTGTTAGCATCGTCCTCCAGCTCTGTCTCTACCATAGAGGACGTGTTAGCATCATCCTCCAGCTCTGTCTCTACCATAGAGGACGTGTTAGCATCGTCCTCCAGCTCTGTCTCTACCATAGAGGACGTGTTAGCATCATCCTCCAGCTCTGTCTCTACCATAGAGGACGTGTTAGCATCATCCTCCAGCTCTGTCTCTACCATAGAGGACGTGTTAGCATCGTCCTCCAGCTCTGTCTCTACCATAGAGGACGTGTTAGCATCGTCCTCCAGCTCTGCCTCTACCATAGAGGACGTGTCAGCTGGATTTAGGAGTTCCTCAAAAGTGCTCCTTCCACCGCTGTATTAGCTCCCCAGTTGAGGTCAACAGCGTCCCATCCTTACTGTCCACAGCTTGGATGATTCCTCGCTTCCCCCTCCTGAGGTGGCCAACGGTTTTCCAGAAAAACCTTGGTGCTGAACGAAAGTCCTTCTCCAGGTCTTCTTCATGTCTTCTCCAGGTCTTCTCCAGGTCTTCTCTGAACTTCTCCTAAACCCGCTGATTTGCCTCTTAGGCTGCAGCCCTTCGGGCCTGTCGGTACCTTGAAACTGCCTCCGGAGACCTCGGGGATAACATATCCCTGAAAGACTCCTTCAGTCGGACGGCTTCCCTGACCACCGGTGTCCACCAGGGTGTTCATGGGTTACCGCCCCTTGAGGCACTTAAGACCCTAAGACCAAAGCTCCCTGCCGCAGCTTCAGCAATAGAAACTTTGGACATTGTCCACTCAGGTTCAATGTCCTCAGCCTCCACAGGGCCCCCAGCCTCCACAGGGCCCCCAGCCTCCACAGGGACCCCCAGCCTCCACAGGGACCCCCAGCCTCCACAGGGCCCCCAGCCTCCACAGGGATGCACGAAAAGCTCCGCCGGAGGTGTGAGTTGAAAGTCAGTCAGACAGGGGCCTCCTCCAGACGTTCCCAATTTACTTGCACTACCCATTCGGGCTTACCGGGTCTGTCTAGAGTCCCCCCCCCTCTTCACCCTAGTGTCCAAAACATACGGCCTCAGATCAGATGAAACGATTATAAAATCTATCATTTTTCTTTGGCCTAGGGTGCTCTGGTAGGGGTGCTCATAAGTGTACACTTATGAGCACCCCTATGTTCGAACATGGTGTTTGTTATGGACAATCCATGACTAGACCAGATGTCCAACAACTGACCACCACTCTGGTTTAGATCAGGGAGAGGCCGTTCCTCCAAATCAAACCTCTCCAAGTATCTCCATCATCACCCACGTGTGCGTTGAAGTCCCCCAGCAGAACTATGGAGTCCCCCACTGGCGCCTCATACAGTACTCCATTCAAGGTCCACCACTGGAGCCCCATACAGGTATCCATCCCCATACAGGACTCCATTCCAGATCCCCAAGAAGTCAGAGTGCTCCGAACTCTTGTTAGGTGCATATGCACAAACAACAGTCAGAGTTTTCCCCCCCATCACCCGCAGGCGTAGGGAGGTGACCCTCTCGTCCACCGGGGTAAACTCCAACGCAGCGGCGCTCAGCCGGGGGCTTGTGAGTATCCCCACACCCGCCCGGCGCCTCACACCCTGGGCAACTCCGGGAGTAAGACAGAGTGCAACCCCTATCCAGGAGTACGGGTCCAGAACAGAGTCCACGTCCCCAGAGCCTCTGCCCTCGATACAAGACCCTGAAACCTAGAAACAACTAATGCAGCAAAACATTCGACAAAACTAATCATCACAAACAGTATTTAGAACAGCAAAGATCTATGTTCTCGAGAAGCTAATTAAAATCAGATACTGTCGCTAATTCTTCATATCTAAACCAGAGAGCTGACAGATATTTCTTAAATACATTTGAATGATATTTGTGACACATCACTGCAGAAATGCTTCTGTGCTTCCAACTGGGATTCAGATTCACAAGATTTTCAAATTTGTGAAGTGTGTGTAATAGAGAGGGAACGGAAGAAAGAAAGAAACCTTTATTTGGTTAATATTGGTTAGTCTAGCTCAGCTAATCTTAAAGTGTCTCTCACCTAGGAAAACTGAAATGTAAACTACATTAATGGAATTTAACAAAATGTCTAAATGCAACCAGAGAGCCTGGATAGGACTGTCCCGTGACACCTGGAGGTGGTCCCTGTCAGACCCAAGTTTCTACAAACCCGGGGAGACGGACTTCAGACTATGGGGGTCAGGAGAACCAAACGATGGATACAGTGGAAAAGTCTGCACATGGATGCAATCTGATGGATACTGGGACGACAACAATTGTGACACCCTAATGTATCCAGTCTGTGCAGATGCCAGAGGTGAGAGTATTAACTGATGAAGTTTCCCTTCTCTGCTTCTCGTTGCCTCTTTGTTTTCATTACTCCGGTCTCCGTGGTAACAGTCACTCCGACCAACAGCAGCTTCCAGCCAGGTGGTGCCATTCAAAGAGCTTTCCAGCTGACTGAGATAATAAGACGGCAGAATGAGAGGGAACAGCTCAGGGGGCATCAGCACCCCACCAGAGGAAGACCTCTTACATTATAGAGATTGGACTCGTGCATGTTCACGCACACACATCTTACAATATAAATACAACATTTGTGTTTAATAACCCCGAGGAAATATTCATATGCAGATATACATATAACCAAAACAATATGAAACAATATAATCTTGTTTTATAGATTTAAGGACATATCTTATTAAAGTGGAGAGACTGTTGAGTTAGTTTATTGATGTGGTTCTTTATATCTCAGTGGATGTATTGTAGATATTATAAAGACCTGAATCCCAGATGTGGATGGATGGAGGTTGGATGTTCTGCTGCTTCTACACTTCTCTCTGCTCCATTTTCAGGGTCAAATGTGACTTTTGTCCTCGTCCGCTCCATTATGACATGGACTGGAGCCCAGAGCTACTGCAGAACTCACTACACAGACCTGGCCAGTGTGAGAGACATGGCAGAAATACAGAAGATACAGGTGTTGCTATTTCCAGGTATATTCTGGATTGGCCTCTTCAGGGACCCCTGGAAGTGGTCTGATGGAAGTTCCTCCTCATTCAGCTTCTGGAAGACCGGGCAACCTGATGTCAAGGGGAACCAGACCTGCGTGGCTGCAGACTTCAGCCAATCAGGAGCCTGGGAGAGCTGGCCATGTGACGTGGAGAGAGCGTTCATTTGCTACGGTCCAGGTGAGTGGTACGATCCAGGTGAGTGGTACGGTCCAGGGTCCAGGTGAGCCTCAATTCAGTTTTTATCTGACTGTTCACAATTTTCTTTTTTTTATGTGGAACGCATCAGACATCTCTCTCTCTACAACCTTTTCTACATGTTTTGACCAGTTCTTTACCATCTTTATCTTGTTATTCCACATGCTACTTGGCGTGTGACGCCGCCACCTGAATGCAGCATCTTGTGATCCTGCAAGGGCCTTGGTCCTAGACCACGGTCCTAGACCGCTTTATAATCTACAGATAGAGCAGGTCTAGACCGCTCTATAATCTACAGATAGAGCAGGTCTAGACCGCTCTATAATCTACAGATAGAACAGGTCTTGACCACCAGGGCCCCTCGGTCCAGTGGGTCTACTTGCTTGTATGCAGGTTCATTACTCCTTGTTAAATAACTCATTGGGCTGTTATTGTATGTTCCAACTTTTAAAACCATGATCTGCGTTGATGTTCTCCAGAAACCTTCATCCGTTGATATGGAGCTGTATATTTTGCGATGTAAAGTCATGTTTGAACTCATAAAGTTTCTTTGATCTTTCCAAACAGTTCCTGTTACAAAGAAAGTGATGAAAGTGAAGTTTGAGAAGAAGGGGGACGTGGATCTGAATGACCCTGCTGTGATGGCGGCCATGTTGAATCAGGTACATCATGTTTTCTACTGTTTTACCTTCATGAAGAACCAATCTAATAAGATAAGTTTGGTGTCTCAGCTCCAACAGAAGCTGAGGGCCCAGGGGCTGGACCACAACATCAAGCTGAGCTGGAGGAAGCAGGCCGATGGAACAGTCTTCCACAAGTAAGACCAGAAGACCAACAAGAGGAGGAGGACGAGGGACGAGCTGTAATGTGGAGTCTGAGAAAGACATTCACCGATATACTCACAGCTTCTCAGATATGAAGATTCGATGCTTTTTTAGTCACATTTGGTGAAAAACTAAATCATCTAGTTGAGCTCCAGACTATTAGAATAATAGAATCTGATTTATCAGTTTTGGGGAAATATAAGCAACATGTTTGACTGTTTCTTCTTTAGAATCTATTTTAATAAGATAACATGTCTCTTTGTTTGAGAGTAAAGGCTTTTTCACACCTGCGTAGTCGCGTCATGTGAAGGACGAAGCCAGGCGATCGGTGTGCGGTAACCATAGAGATACTGCAGATAACACAGTACAACTGTTACAGTGTGCTGGCGATATATTAATTAATATTAATTAATGTTTTAGTAACAAAATGTGTGTGTGTGCTTATTGCAAAAGAGCTGTGTAAGTCATTGAGGAAGTGGTGACCTCTGGCTGACCTCTGGGTGACCTCTGATGCACAGAAAGTTAAGATTAAGTCATACAAATTGTTTATGCTTTCATGGCATAGAAGTGCATTGTTTGAAGAGTCAGATGGGACAAATTCCTTACAGCGTCTCACCTTTCGGCGCCTTCTGTCGCCTTTTTTAAAAGGTGATTAAAAAAGTGATAAAAAGGCGACAAAAAGACAAAATGTTGAAGGCTATGATTGTGATGTTTCTCATGTTGTAATATGCTGGTGATATATTTTATATTATATATTTACATTATATATTGTCCACAAGGGGGCACACTTGGTTAAACCCAGAGAGTAATCATATCACTGAAGATGAATAAGCTCATTAAAGAATATCAATAGCTGCTTTGCTGTGTCGGAGTTTGATTCCAGAACATCTTCACTTCAGTTTGGATGTGTTATGATTTGGCATGAAGGAGAGTTGGCAGGCAAAGGCAAGATCAATTATTAAACAAACAGAACAAACCAAAGGGATCAAACAGTCCAAAACTCCAAGGAAAAACGCAAAAACTCCAAAACACAAAATCCACAGGGGTCCAGGGAGAACAGGGACGCTGGTCTCAGGAACTGGGGACTCACAGGAAGACGAGGACCAAACAGACAGAGGGACCAGAAGGATCTGACAAGAGACAAGGGACGCACAGACATTAAATACACCAGGTAGCGAGGTAACGAGGTAACAAGGCAACGAGGTGATTGTTGGGGGGGGAGGGGGCTGGGGGTCAGATGAGTCTGGGCCGTGGTGATGATTGTTGGGGGGTCAGATGAGTCTGGGCCGTGGTGATGATTGTTGGGGGGGGGTCAGATGAGTCTGGGCCATGGTGCTGATTGTTGGGGGTTAGATGAGTCTGGGCCATGGTGCTGATTGTTGGGGGGGTTAGATGAGTCTGGGCCATGGTGCTGATTGTTGGGGGTCAGATGAGTCTGGGCCATGGTGCTGATTGTTGGGGGGTTAGATGAGTCTGGGCCATGGTGCTGATTGTTGGGGGTCAGATGAGTCTGGGCCGTGGTGATGATTGTTGGGGGGTCAGATGAGTCTGGGCCATGGTGCTGATTGTTGGGGGGGTCAGATGAGTCTGGGCCATGGTGCTGATTGTTGGGGGTCAGATGAGTCTGGGCCATGGTGCTGATTGTTGGGGGGGATCAGATGAGTCTGGGCCATGGTGCTGATTGTTGGGGGGGTCAGATGAGTCTGGGCATTTAAAACCTTAGGATGACATCACCTGGTCTTTCCAGACCATGATGGAGAACAATCCATGACGCTGTCAGGTCTCAGCTTTCCAAAGGAGGGGGGGGTGCGTGCTAGAAACTCTGCGGGGGGGGGGGGGGCTAACTTTTGCAGACGCCATTTTGTAGTTTTCTGTTGAAAGTGTAAATGATGAAATAAAATCTAACTTGTTGTGACATATATTATATGCCACTGTCGCACTGTTGCTTGCTCTGGAGGAAACTACTAGAACTGTTGGGTCCTTGTAAAGTGTCTTGAGATAACTCTTGTTATGAATTGATACTATAAATAAAATTGAATTGAATTGAATTGAATGTCTAATCTGACATTTGATCCTTTTGGAGATTTTTTCATCTTTTTCTTTCTTCTTCATGACATTAATACACATTTTACCAAAGCTTTACAACCCCACTGTACACACATATACACACATATATCACACACTGTACACACATATACACACATATATCACACACTGTACACACATATACACACATATATCACACACTGTACACACATATACACACATACATAAGAATAAGAATAAAAATGTTCATGCTTCAGGGAGAAGCCAATGAGCTATGCACCATATATTATTAGAAAATTAAAAGACTAATAATACTTTTTTAGTCTTTCAGGGCTTCCTTAGCTTTGCTTTATTCATTTTTGTATTTATATTGAATCTCCATTTTAAAAATGCTCAAGAGCCACAGTCACTCCACAGATGTGAGCGTCGTGTTGCATTCGAGGTCACGGGTAAAAGATTAGAGTGGGTAAGCCCCGCCCACTCTGCCGGCGATGTGATGTCGCCCTGCAGCTCGGTCTGGAAACCTGCACCTTTAATTCTCCCGCTTCAGTTCACGATTTTGCAGGAACCAATCACAAGCTGGCTCATCTCCCTGGCGTGCTATTGGCTGGTTTAACACCATGACGATTCAACATGGCGGCGGCCACCAAACGGCACCGAAGCGCAGAACCCCGTTGATGCTGCTACGTCACCCGAACAGTTGCTCTGATTGGTCGAAGGACTATCCAATTACGTACAGAGTAGTGTGAACTATGGCCGTTGGTCCCGCCTCCAGGGAAGAGAACATCCAGAGCAGACTCCCCAGACCGACCAATCAGATCTAAGAGCTCAGCTCGGTCTGCTGAAACACGTCATGTTTTTATCTGTAAAACTTAAAACGGGGACACTAGACCTAGAGCCCCCCCCCCCCCCAAGGTCTGATCCTAGACTCACCCCTGCTGCTACTTCATACTCCACTACACCTCAGAGGGGAATGTTTCAAGATAGAAAGTCCTAATATTTCATAATGTTGTCATGTTTACTGAACTACATTTATCTGACAGCTTTATTGCTTCAGGCTTGTTTCTGCAACAGCTCATTGAGTATCAGATACAATATAAACTATTGAGGAAAGATGTTCCTTTGACATTGATGCAGTATGAAACGAGATCGCTGCAGTCGGCAGCAGAGAAACAAGCTACAATGGAAGTTAATGGGAGAATTGTCCAGCTTGTATTTACGTTCATAAAGTGCTCGTTTGCTGCTGACAGACTCAGATTAATATTCTAAGTGTCTGATAACATTATGGAAAGGATTTCTAAGGAGGCCGACCTTCCTGTTAAAGATTAAGATCATTTTTTAAAACATAAAAGTCCACCAGACTCCATGTAAATAATCACTACTTTTAGCGTGTACAGAGCAGCATATCTCCACCAGACTCCATGTAAATAATCACTACTTTTAGTGTGTATAGAGCAGCATATCTCCACCAGACTCCATGTAAATAATCACTACTTTTAGCATGTATAGAGCAGCATATCTCCACCAGACTCCATGTAAATAATCAGTGATTTTAGCGTGTATAGAGCAGCATATCTCCACCAGACTCCATGTAAATAATCACTACTTTTAGCGTGTATAGAGCAGCATATCTCCACCAGACTCCATGTAAATAATCACTACTTTTAGCGTGTATAGAGCAGCATATCTCCACCAGACTCCATGTAAATAATCACTACTTTTAGCATGTATAGAGCAGCATATCTCCACCAGACTCCATGTAAATAATCACTACTTTTAGCATGTATAGAGCAGCATATCTCCACCAGACTCCATGTAAATAATCAGTGATTTTAGCGTGTATAGAGCAGCATATCTCCACCAGACTCCATGTAAATAATCAGTGATTTTAGCGTGTATAGAGCAGCATATCTCCACCAGACTCCATGTAAATAATCAGTGATTTTAGCATGGTAAAATACGGCTTTCTAAAACATCTCTGAGCAGCGCTGCTCGATCGGCTCCGTTTGGTCAGAGTTTTCTTTCTTTCATTCCAGTATCGGGTCTGTCGGTCACAGTGAAAACCGGGGACATTTCCGGGGACAGATCCAGCCGGGGACAGGTCACCAAAACCGGGGACTGTCCCCGGAAACCGGGGACGTCTGGTCACCCTAATTTAAAGTATAAAAGTAAAAGTAACTGTGAGAATGACAAAGCTTCCTGAACCTGATCGATTTTACTAGAGAGACGCGGAGGAACTACAGTGGACATGGAGTAAAGGCTCTTTATTCTTTATATGCCATTGGCCACATTTTAAATGGCTGTCTGCCAATAGGCCCAAAACATATATTAAACATATATAAAACATACAGCCTGTTTATATAGACAGAGACTGGGACTCCAGGTCAATAAGATCCTGACCGAGTAGCAAGATATGAATTCAGTTGTGATTTTGTGCGAAGTCAGTGTATTCCCATCCAATCAGATTCAGTTTGGTATTGATGACGCAAAAATAATAACTAACTCCAGTGAAATTATTGTAAACTCAGTGAGGACTAGATCAGGACTGGATTTAAAGCTGATTCTGGTTTCCTACTTCGGCCCAGGTGTGTCTGTTAAAACACAACAACTTCTCTCTGTTGATGCTTTACTACAATCAAGCATCAGTATAAACATGGGGGGGGGTAGCTCTGCTATGGCTTTGTGTTTATGTGTGTGTGTGTGTGTGTGTGTGTGTGTGTGTGTGTGTGTAATAAAAGAAATACATAACATTGCAAAGGCTACCATACACAATGCATAGGAATCATATATACTAGTAAATAATACTATTAATTACATTATCTTAATGAGCAAGGACGTTCAACAATCGCCATTATATCGAATCAACAGCCAACAGGTGTAACCTAGGTAACAGGTGTATCCGAGCTAACAGGTGTAACCTAGGTAACAGGTTTAACCTAGCTAACAGGTGCAACCTAGGTAACAGGTTTAACCTAGCTAACAGGTGTATCCGAGCTAACAGGTGTAACCTAGGTAACAGGTGTATCCGAGCTAACAGGTGTAACCTAGGTAAAAGGTGCAACCTAGGTAACAAGCTAACTTTAAATTTGCCAGAACTACAGACCAATACAACAACAGGCTTAAATGAACTGACAGCATCAGTTATATGACTTCCAGTTCTCAAAGACACACATGATCTCAGCTGATTATCCTCTGGACAGCTAGTCTTTTTTTCTTTTCTCTTACTTTGTTCTCCGTGTGCCGTGCGCGATGTGAGGCGCGTGTCCTCCGTATTCTCCGACATACACTCACAATCACACCTGATAGACGAGCTAGTACAAAACTAAAGGAACAAGCCAATTTTGTAAAATGTAAGTAGTAGAAAGTACCGATATTTGTGCTAAAACGTAAGGAGTAAATGTAAAACGTAAAAATAAATAGTAAAGTAAAGTAAAAATATCTGAAAAATCTACTTGAGTACAGTAACAAAGTATTTGTACTTCGTTACTTCCCATCTCTGAATGTCAACCCAGTATAAATAGTAGGTCCATTACTTAATGAAGTTGGTTCACTGCTAGCTTAGCTACAAGTTAGCATCAAACACAACAAAGGCTGTCAGGTGAATGGTGTTTTGAGCTAACGTTAGCAATCAAACAGCCATAGCTACAACGTTTCTGGAATGATTTCCATCTTCTGTTATTGTTTGTAATGAGAAAACTTTATTATTTCATGGATTTCACTAATTTCAGTATGACAGTTATGTCGTAAAGCGTTTAAATCTGAGCATGAGACTCATTCTGCCCTCTCCTCTCACAGTGACAGCCAGACTAGTAAAAGATCAGAGACAGAAGCAGGAAATACTATCTCAGGAAACAAAAGGTTGTCATGCCTTCGACTGCAAACCAAAACAAAAAACACCCACCACTTGAAATCCTACTCGAGTACTTGCACATCTAATACCATGTAGCCGCTTTCTTGCATAAACAGGAAAAGCATGGTTTCATGTTGGTGCATCTAAAGAGAAGCAAGCGCACCCCAAGCACATTCAGACTCTGCAACAAAGATGAAGAACTTCCTGCCAACGTTCCTGATTAAGAAGCTCAGCACCTACGTCGCAGTGATTGTGATTTTTGTTCACAATGTTGTGCTCGACAAAGATTTGGAGTGCTCGTGCAAACAGCAAGTTCTTGACTGCAACTTCTACATGATTATGCCGTCGTTTCTTGTATTTATTTTACAACTCTGGACGGACACAACCTTTCTGAGAGCCTTGAAGTATACGTGTGCCTGTACCTGTGGCTATACGTATTGTACGTGTTGTACGTGTTGTACGTGCTGTACGTGTTGTACGTGCTGTACGTGTTGTACGTGCTGTACGTGTTGCTGTGTAAATGACTGCAAGAAACGGTGCAAACTGTTCTGCGTCTTGGTTTATCACATTGTCAAGGCGGTGCTGGTGGGTCTGCTGTGGGTGACGTCCGTGTACATCGATGGAGACTGGTACGTCTGCTGTCAGAACGATCAGTCGAAGCAGCAGGCACAGCTCGCCTGCAAGGAGAAGAACAACCTCACAGCCGAGGACCACGCAACCATCGCCCAGCTGAAAAACCACTCAGCGGTGAGATTGTTCTGGTTTATACACGTCATGTCAGTCTTTATCTTATTCATCTTGAGATCCTGAGTTTATTATCTTGTGTTCTTTTAAGATTAAAAGTGAGGCAGAAACTGTCCAGTGTTCCTGTTGTTTAAGTCCCATAACATCGGTAGAGTGGTTGCTCCATTCAGAGAGACTGAGGGGAAATGACACAAAGTTATTTGTTAAACCCTCAAAGATTCATGACTTTAGAAGAAAGGGACCCAAAGCTGGTCCAAGACCAGGGGCCTCGTTTATGAAACTGCGTGGCGAATTTTCGTCAGTAGTGGCGTATGGACGAAACATTGGAAGTGCGAAAAAGTACAGAAATATTCTGATTCATAAAACCATCATACGCTGGTTTCTCTTTATGAAATACAGTTGACTCTAAATGGGATGGGGGGGGAGCTTTGGCGGCTTCATGTCTCGCCCATAGTTCCCCCAAATTAATATTCATCTATACCGACATCATGCGCAGAGAGGAAAATAAAACAAAGGACTTTCACTCGATGTGAAGTTGGAGTTCTTGTTAAAGAGAAGAAAATGTTTGGAGGGGCATGTTGCAGATGTTAATGCAACAGCCCCTGAAAATTAAAAAGAAATGGTCAGATATTAAAGTTGATCAAAGGGTCTAGCACTACATAGAGACATTGTTTTTGGCAAGGGATGCCAAAGCTGACCCCCCGGCGTACGCCTTCTTTTAAACGCCATGTTTCTTACTGAGGCCCCAGGACTAATCAAGATGGAGTCTGTATGAGAGGCTGTTGTTATGAATCTGTTAAATAGTTTCTCAAACTCCCAGAATATGTTTTTATTGCAACTACAGCTGTTTCTCAGCTTCTGTGGTGATGATATAACATCTTTGCTCCCTTTTCTCAGCTTATCGGCATGTCCCTTCTCTTGTGTATCCTGTTGCTGGCTGCCTTGATATCATCATTTGGACTGATGATGTGCTGTAAGGATTCAAGATGCTGCAACAGAAATATTCTGTACTACAAAGTGATTTTGGATGAGGAGGAAAATGTGCTGAAAGAGATTTTGACAAAAGCAGCAAAAGAACAGTTGACTGACACAGTCAAGTTAAAAATGGGTAGACCCGATTGGCAGAAATGTTTTGATGCTGCTAAAGAGCTGATTGAACAACCCACTGCACCTAGATTTCTTGAAGCAGCCGAAAACCAGGTAAGGAACCAACATCTGACACCTCTGTGTCTTGTCTTTTGTTGCCATTTTATCTTGAGTATTAGCAGATTTATGAGTCCACCACTTTGTTCCAGACTGAAACCTCTGTTGGATGGATTGTGACAAAATGTGGTTCATCATTTATGTTCCCCTCAGGATGGACTACTACATGCTCCATCTGTAAATTATAGAGTGGTCTAGACCTGCTCTATTTGTAGATTATAGAGCGGTGTAGACCTGCTCTATCTGTAGATTATAGAGCGGTCTAGACCTGCTCTATCTGTAGATTATAGAGCGGTGTAGACCTGCTCTATCTGTAGATTATAGAGCGGTCTAGACCTGCTCTATCTGTAAATTATAGAGCGGTCTAGACCCACTGTAACTCTTTGCAGGAGAACGACGTTCTTCTTGAACATCGGAGACCAGAGGATCGGAGACTAGAGGATCGGAGACCAGAGGTAAATCCATTTAACCATAAACCATAAGACCATAAACTGTGGTCTGTGTAACCCTGGTCAGTTTTCCACATAAACTGGCCAGATTTATAGATTTTATTGTATTATTATTATTCCAAATTCAAGTAAAAACAAGTAAAACAACAAAAGGTGTTTTCTTCAAACAGGGGGGTCTTCTTTTGGCAAGAGAGGAGGAGGCTCCAGTTTCATCCGAAGCCCGCCTATAAGATGGATCTTTCATGGTTTACGCAACACAACATACTGGAAAGAAATGTTGTATTCAGCTCAACAGGTTTTTACCTAATCATTTAATTATATGAGGTCTGTGTTTTTTCTGCTAGATGTAAGGCTTCATTTGCACCATTGACCTTTCTCTCTTAATGGAGCATCTCAAAGACTGCGTAAGTGGTTTCATTCCTACTTCCTAGAGAGATCTTGTAGTGTAGCGTCGGTAACTCCCAGCTATCCTCTGTGGGCATGAAGAGAGGATCCATCCATACGCTGATGACACTCACCTCTCTTTCAACCAAAAGGACCTTTATCAAATGAATTCACTCAACTATTATATCATCAACCTTAAAGACTGGAGGGTTCAGATCTTCCTGCAGCTAACGTAGACATGGAGAGGGAGAGGGAGAGGCTGTGTTGTCAAGCAGGACCTCTGTAACGGGTGCAACCACAATCCGAGGACAGCAAGAGGGGAATAAGCTAAGTGTTGACTATAACAATATTATTAGTGTGCTGTCACAGGGGCTGTGGCCTGAATTCACGATTATCTTTCTACGGCATAACGTTTTTTATTGATTATTTCATATTTTATTTGACTTATTCTCTTGTGTAACTTCTTGCTTAATGCTGTATAACATTTACATTGTTTTTATGATTCTTCCTCTGCCATTTTATTTGTGTTATTAAGCAATGTGTAACTTTGTTTTGAAATGTGCTATACAAATAACGTTTATTTCCTGAATCTACAACTCAATTTAAAAAAATAAAACAAACATCAACAAACATTATTCAACATTTTGTCTAAAACTCCACAAAGCCATATTTTCCCTTCTCTAACCCTCGCATTGTCCTCCTGTCAACCATGAAAAACACGTTTTGGTCGCTTTTTTTCAACATTATTTTCACTTTTTTGTACATTTTTGTCACTTTTTCAATGTTGTGGGTGCTTTTTTTGATGTTTTTGCCAAAGTTTTTTGATACTTATATTGTTGACATTTTCACTGATTTTTTTGACGGACCATTTTTTGTGCCAAAAAAACAAAAACAAAACTAAAAATGGGTCAAATTTGACCCAAGGACAATATGAGGGTCAAACATACTTCAGCTTTCTCGAACAATATTGTCACGATTCGTTAAAAACAGGAACGCCGAAGCAGACCAGGTTTATATATGAATAATAAGCTGAGTCAGAATGGCAACGTAGCAACGGTCCATCCAGCAGGCGGACGATGGGTGGAGTAGGATGTTGGAGGAGGAATGCCCGGGAACGTAGATGGGCGAGCAGGAAGGATTTCCACTCCAGATGATGCTGCAGACGGAGAAACAGGAGGCAGATGAGAGGCAGGAGAACCCAGGAAATACAAAACACTTTCAACAACAACACGAGACGAGAGCTCAACGTACGGGAACGGATGTCTTATTGTGGCTTATGTGGAGCAGAGGTGGAGCTCAGGACCAGGTGTGGATGTCAGGTTGTGGCTCATGTGGAGCAGAGGTGGAGCTCAGGACCAGGTGTGGATGTCAGGTTGTGGCTCATGTGGAGCAGAGGTGGAGCTCAGGACCAGGTGTGGATGTCAGGTTGTGGCTCATGGAGCAGAGGTGGAGCCAGGTGTGGATGGGTTGTGGCTCAGGACCAGGTGTGGATATCAGGTTGTGGCTCATGTGGAGCAGAGGTGGAGCTCAGGACCAGGTGTGGATGTCAGGTTGTGGCTCATGTGGAGCAGAGGTGGAGCTCAGGACCAGGTGTGGATGTCAGGTTGTGGCTCATGTGGAGCAGAGGTGGAGCTCAAGACCAGGTGTGGATGTCAGGTTGTGACTCATGTGGAGCAGAGGTGGAGCTCAGGACCAGGTGTCCAGATGACAGCAGGTGTGTGTAGTGGAGAATCAGCTGTGATGCGTTCAGGAGACTCAGGACAAACAGATATCGGGTTAGAACAACACAAAATCATGGCGTCGGAGTCACACAATGAGGAAGTTCTTACTTCAGCTGTCTACGTTTACATCACCGATACCAACAGTCCCAAATCTCTGACTGGCTTCACACGCCGCTAAGAGGACCACATGATCACCTTGGATCCTCCAGTCCTTCAGTGGCGGGAAATGTAACGTCTGTGGCGATTTAAATGGGACCAGCTTGTATTTATTCATTAATAAAAGTCTGTCCATTTTGTGGCAGCTGTAAAAATCAACATCAGCAAACGTCTTCCTCTGCTTTGGTCTCCTGCAGGTTGCGTTTGGGTCATGAGTCGTTCAGAGAGGAGACGTAAGGCAGAAGTTAGGTCTGATGTTTAATTCTTTTATTTAATACATTTCTGTCAATACGCCAGTCTATTGCCAAAAGGCAGATTGTAACAAATCACCCTAAAAAGGTAAAATTACATATTTACATAACAATTACAATATATTATACATTGGGTAAATGTACTACGATTAAAGTTAAATATAAGAAAAGTTAAGTTAAATATAGAATAGGAACATGACTACCAATGAACAGACCCCCGTGGCCCTGCAGAGATGGAGGAGTAGAAAGTATTCTCCTCCCAACGCGGACGCATAACGCCACCACAAGCCCTTTCTCTTTCTCAGACCAGCACCCGGTCTGGACCCGGTCCCTGCAGTACCTGGTCTGGACCCTGTCCCTGCAGACCTGCTCTCATTCCTGTCTCTAAGGCAACAAAACAGAACATTGAAGCTCTTCTGAAATGAATTCTCGTGGGAATCTTTTCTCGTGCTTTGATGTGAAAAATGATCCGTGCATTCATTTTTACTGTAAAATGACAACAGAAAGAATATGAACCTATTAAAAGCCTGAATACTGTGGACAGTCCCAACTGGCTCATTCAGGCCTTCAACCTTAGAGACTGGATGTCTACACCAGGAAATAAGGTCAGTTGCTGTTAGTAATGAATAAACTTCATTACTTAGTTATGTTTGCTTGAATGTTGTAGTTACGTGGTCATCTTATCTTGTCTACTGTCTGGTGGGTGGTAAAGACGGTGGGGGGGGGTCATGTTGTGTTCATGTGACTTATTTTAGCCCTTAGTTTGACGGTTTAGCAGCACGTTGTCCTGCATCCGGTCACATTCACATTCTTCTAACTAACTTTTTATTGGTTGTTTGCTGTAACTGTTGTGAAACGCTGCGCAGCCGAGGGGGGGGGGGTGTGAAGCCCTGCTTCTGCACCTACTGATGTAAATGTCCTCCACAGAAGGGAGGATGCTGCTTGCGGTCTGGACTCCTCGCTGCACCCCCTTCCTGTCAGCCGCAGAGCAGGTCCCATGGTGGAGGACGTCAGTGTGGTGGTGGGGGGGGTTATTCAGTTTAAAAAGTGAATAAAAATAGTTATGTGTATTAATGTGTTTTTTAAGCCATAATTTGCACTGAACCTTGCCTTGACTGGTTAGCAGCACGTTCTCCTGCATCACACGCAGATGTCTCTACCTGACTTCTGATTGGTTGATTGGTTGTTTCCTGTGACCGTTGAGCAACACCATCGCGGATTCAGGTCTGCTGTTTGTGGTTTTGCCCACTATCACAAATCAAACTTCCCCTCGAGAGTCGGAAAGCTTAGTGTGAAACAGGAAGTAGATTTGGTCTCTGTCAGTAATCCTGAGGCAGCGCGCGGCTCGCAGCAGGTTCACACTTTGCAGCAAAGATGAAGGATATCCTCAAACAACTCGTCCTATTCCTCACAATCCTCGTGATTTTAATTACCAATGTTTCTGTGATGATGTTTCACTACAACTGCATTCCCTCAACGAAGCATCGTGACTGCGCTGTGTACATGGCTCTTCCATTTTTTGTCATCTTTGTTCTCCAACTCTGGGCGGACAACACGTTGAGGTATGCGTTTGCCAGGGTAGAGAGTTGTGGTAACGTTGTGTACCACGTGGTGAAAGCAGCGTTGGTGGGTCTGCTGTGGGTCGCCGTGGTGCTGATCGAAGGACAGTGGTACACGTGCTGCAACTGCTATTACAACTGCCTGGGAGCAAGTCATTCAAGGGTGAGCTTTCTCGTTTTTTTGTGTTTTTCTGTGTGTGGTTGTGTGTGTGTGTGTCTATGGATGTACGTGTGTCTGTGGATGTGCGTGTGTGTCTGTGTGTGTGTGTGTTTGTGTGTGTCTGTGGATTTGTGTGTGTGGATGTGCGTGTGTGTCTGTGGATGTGTGTGTATGGATATGTGTGTGTGTGTGTGTGTCTGTGTGTGTGTCTGTGGATGTGTGTGTGTGTGTGTGTGTGTGTGTGTGTGTGTGTGTGTGTGTGTGTGTGTGTGTCTGTGGATGTGTGTGTGTGTGTGTGTGTGTGTGTCTGTGTGTGTGTGTGTGTGTGTGTCTGTGGATGTGTGTGGATATGCGTGTGTGTGTGTGTGTGTGTGTGTGTGTCTGTGTGTGTGTGGGGGGGTCTTTCTGTCCTTTCCAGTGCAGCTGTACTAATAAAGTTTTCCCCTTTGATTAAAACGGCGTCTGCGTTGTCTCTTCAGGTCATCGGCCTATCGCTGCTCTTCGCCATCGTTGCCGTGGCTGCGCTGATGTCATCAGTCGGATGTAAGCCATGCCGCGGTGGGGGGGGCACCAAGCGTCTGTATGAGAAAGTGAGGCTGGACGAGGAGGAACAGCTGCTGAGACGCATCGCAGAGGACAAGCTGAAGGAACATCTGGAACGGATGTGGGACGAGGACGCAGCCGGAGGACAGGTCGCCCTGCAGGAGCAGCCCTGAACCAGCAGGATCCAGGTCCAGAACCAGCAGGATCCAGGTCCAGAACCAGCAGGATCCAGGTCCAGAACCCTCTTAATCTGGATCATAGCGGCTTCATCAGTCCCGTGTCTTACTGTATAATGGATTGCTGATGATATGTAATATATATATAATATAATGTATAATATATAATGTATAATATATATAATGTATAATATACAATATATAATGTATAATATATATAATAAATAATATATAATGTAACATATATATATAATATAATGTATAATATATAATATATATAATATAATATATAATATATAATATATAATGTATAATATATAATATATAATTTATATATATATATATATATATATATATATATAATAATGTATAATATATAATATATGTATAATGGAGGTTGATGTTCTCCAGAGGATGAACCCCACTGAGAGTTTAACGTTGTCTTTTCTCCAATCAGATCGTTGAATCCAGATCCGTGAGACGGGTCCACGACGGTCACCATGGAGATGATGATGTCACATTTCATAATGTTATATTGAGCTTTGATCTGCTTCATTGTAATGCTTCTCTGTTATTATTTGTTATTTTTAACCCTCATCAAATTTTAACTAATTTTCCAAAAACAATTCTCCTTAAAGTCATTTGGCTTTTATAGTTAGACAGTATAGAACAAGTAGGAATGAAGCTGAAGGTGTAAGGAACCCCAGGGTAGAATGAGTAGGAATGAGGCTGAAGGTGTAAGGAACCCCAGGGTAGAACGAGTAGGAATGAGGCTGAAGGTGTAAGGAACCCCAAGGTAGAACGAGTAGGAATGAAGCTGAAGGTGTAAGGAACCCCAGGGTAGAACGAGTAGGAATGAGGCTGAAGGTGTAAGGAACCCCAGGGTAGAACGAGTAGGAATGAGGCTGAAGGTGTAAGGAACCCCAGGGTAGAACGAGTAGGAATGAGGCTGAAGGTGTAAGGAACCCCAGGGTAGAACGAGTAGGAATGAGGCTGAAGGTGTAAGGAACCCCAGGGTAGAACAGTAGGAATGAGGCTGAAGGTGTAAGGAACCCCAAGGTAGAACAGTAGGAATGAAGCTGAAGGTGTAAGGAACCCCAGGGTAGAACGAGTAGGAATGAGGCTGAAGGTGTAAGGAACCCCAAGGTAGAACGAGTAGGAATGAAGCTGAAGGTGTAAGGAACCTCAAGGTAGAACGAGTAGGAATGAAGCTGAAGGTGTAAGGAACCCCAGGGTAGAACGAGTAGGAATGAAGCTGAAGGTGTAAGGAACCCCAGGGTAGAACGAGTAGGAATGAGGCTGAAGGTGTAAGGAACCCCAAGGTAGAACGAGTAGGAATGAGGCTGAAGGTGTAAGGAACCCCAAGGTAGAACGAGTAGGAATGAAGCTGAAGGTGTAAGGAACCCCAGGGTAGAAAACAGTAGGAATGAGGCTGAAGGTGTAAGGAACCCCAGGGTAGAACGAGTAGGAATGAGGCTGAAGTGTAAGGAACCCCAGGGTAGAACGAGTAGGAATGAGGCTGAAGGTGTAAGGAACCCCAGGGTAGAACGAGTAGGAATGAGGCTGAAGGTGTAAGGAACCCCAGGGTAGAACGAGTAGGAATGAGGCTGAAGGTGTAAGGAACCCCAGGGTAGAACGAGTAGGAATGAACTTGTTTCTGTTTCTGATTCATATTTTCTGATAGAATATCTTCAGCTCTGCTTTCATCATATCAGTTTGCTTCAGCTTTCCTTGATGTGTGTTTCCTTCTTTTAATAAAGTGATCCGTTTCCCATGAGCCTCGGCTGTTCTCTGTGTTCAGGTTCCTCTGTCTCATTACGTTCATTAAATGCTGATTTAAAAATAACAATAAAACAAAGAACAATTAAATAAAGACAGAACAATAAGTTCCTAACCTCCTGGTGTCCTCGGGTCGAATTAGACCCGATATCAAAAGTTTCTACATCACAAATCTGGGATTCTTTCATCCGAATTGTCCAAATATTCCACGGATGGATCCATAAAACATATAACATACAACATATAGCATACAACATATAGCATACAACATACAACATGTAGCATATAACATACAACATATGGCATACAACATACAACATATAGCATACAACATATAGCATACAACATACAACATATAGCATATAACATACAACATATAGCATACAACATACAACATATAGCATACAACATACAACATATAGCATACAACATATAACACTACATACAACATACAGCACAACATGCAACATACAATATGCAACACAACATACAAAAAATAGCACAACATACAACATATAACATACAACCCAACATACAACATATAACATACAACATATAACACAACATACAACATATAACACAACATACAACATATAACATACAACACAACATACAACACAACATACAACATATAACACAACATACAACATACAACACAACATACAACATATAACATACAACACAACATACAACATATAACACAACATACAACATATAACACAACATACAACATACAACATATAACACAACATATAACATACAACATAACACAACATACAGCATACAACATATAACATATAACACAACTTACAACATACAACATATAACACAACATACAACATACAACATAACATAACATACAACATATAACACAACTTACAACATACAACATAACATATAACACAACTTACAACATACAACATAACATACAACATATAACATAACATAACACAACTTACAACATATAACACAACATACAACATACAACACAACATATAACATACAACATATAACATAACATATACCACAATTTACAACATACAACATATAACACAACTTACAACATACAACATAACATATAACATACAACATATAACATATAACATATAACACAACATACAACATACAACATAACATATAACACAACTTACAACATACAACATATAACACAATTTACAACATATAACATAACATATAACACAACTTACAACATACAACATATAACACAATTTACAACATATAACATAACATATACCACAATTTACAACATACAACATATAACACAACTTACAACATACAACATAACATATAACATACAACTTATAACATATAACATATAACACAACATACAACATACAACATAACATATAACACAACTTACAACATACAACATATAACACAATTTACAACATATAACATAACATATAACACAACTTACAACATACAACATATAACACAATTTACAACATATAACATATAACATATAACACAACATACAACATACAACATAACATATAACACAACATACAACATACAACATATAACTTATTTATTTTATTTTATTTTTTATTTAACCAGGAAAATCCCATTGAGATTACTAATCTCTTTTTTAAGGGAGTCCTGGCCAAGACAGCGGCACAGATCACAACAATTCCGGACATTACAGACAGATTTCATAACAATTTTATAAGACTTTTTAAAACATTTGCAAACCATAGATTTCATTTCCAAACCTTTGAGCAAGAGTTTAAACTGTCCAATTGTAACCACTTCCTTTAATTTCCAGATCTTTTGTAGATTGTTCCATGTTATGGGAGCAGAATAGTGAAATGCCATCTTACCATGCCATCTTGGTGCAGACAGTAGCAGTAAGTCTTGGAGCGTAAAGAACACAGTCTAGCTGCTTTTGGTTGAATATATTCACACAGATATGAGGGGAGCAGACGCAGAATACCCTTATAAATGAACATATACCAATGACATAACATATAACACAACATACAACATAACATACAACATACAACATATATAACGCTGAAGGATCAGCTCACTACTTTAGTGAATTTTCAGTGTTTTATTTCCCCAAAAATTTTGAATCAAGACAAATTATATAATTTCATATAAATGAGGTTTCTTGACCATGAATTTGAAATAGTGTAAAAACATTGATATATATTTAATATAATATAGTGATATATAGAGAGAGAGATACATGTTAGTACAGTATACTGATGGTAGTGGAACAAAAAGGAAGGAAATGTTGAAAAAAAAGCATAAAAAATGATAAAAAGCGTTATGATATTGTTGATTTTGGGTGTTGCCGTGGACACGAGGGTTAGATGTAAATCACGGTTTCTAGGGATGCAGCGATGTCGCTTTTTAAAAACAAAGTACAAGTACTATAGTAATGTTACTCTGCCGATACCGAGTCTCAGTATTAGTACTTCCTGTACCAGTCCCTCTGGGGTCGGACCCCGGGGCCCGGATCCTTCACCGAGCTGGAGTCAATACAATTATGGATACTGAACCCTGGATACTGAACCCTGGATACTGAACCCTGGATACTGAACCCTGGATACTGAACCCTGGATACCGGACCCTGGATACCGGACCCTGGATACCGGACCCTGGATACTGGACCCTGGATACTGGCATCGGCATCGGTGCATCCCTAACCCTCATACGTGGATTTGATTCTTTGGGCTCAGACGTCACATCTGTGGAACGTAATCAGCATTTAGTCTTGTTCTGGGTCTCGTGGAGGTTTCAGGCCCTGAAGAAGAAGAAGAAGAAGAAGAAGAAGAAGAAGAAGAAGAAGAAGACTGCAGGTGAGGTTAGGAGTCCTTAACTCTTCTGTTGGAGTAAAAGTATCACTGCAGCAACATGAGAAATCCTCCATCCCTGGTCTCTAGATCTAAAGGTCTGGAAACCTTTGTAAGAATAAAATGAAGACAACGCTGAAAACTATGAAAATAAAACGTTTCACACTTCACAATAAGGGAATAAATATTAAGATGACAAAAAAAGGTTTAAAAAGTGAAAGTGTACAGAGTAAATCCTTTAGAGAACTGGAGGTTATTTAATTATATAATATAATATAATATAATAATACATTATAATATAATATAATATAGTATAATATAATATAATATAATATAATATAATAATACATTATAATATAATATAATATAGTATAATATAAGGTTGGTACAGCAGCCCTCTAGTGTCCTCTGGAGGAACTGCAGTCTGCTCAATCTCAAAGAAAAATGTGTATTAGTGTGTGTATCTGTGTGTATTTAAGTGTTTATTAGTGTGTGTATCTGTGTGTATTTAAGTGTTTATTAGTGTGTGTATCTGTGTGTATTTTAGTCGGTTACCTGCTGTAACTCACCTGGTCTCATGTCCGCCCTGGTCCAGGTCTTGGTCTTGATTGGCTAGTGTGAGATCACCTGCTGTAACTCACCTGGTCTCATGTCCCCCCTGGCCCAGGTCTTGGTCTTGATTGGCTGGTATGAGATCACCTGCTGTAACTCACCTGGTCTCATGTCCCCCCCTGGCCCAGGTCTTGGTCTTGATTGGCTGGTATGAGATCACCTGCTGTAACTCACCTGGTCTCATGTCCCCCCTGGCCCAGGTCTTGGTCTTGATTGGCTGGTATGAGATCACCTGCTGTAACTCACCTGGTCTCATGTCCGCCCTGGTCCAGGTGAGTTCTCCTCAGAAGTAATCAGATCTGCAGCCACATCAGAACCCTCCTCCCAGCGGTTCCTGCGTCTTCGGTCCTCGATCTCCCTGCTCAGCGTCTCCCTGGCTGATGTCCTCAGGACCTCCTCCAGGACCTTGTCCTCCTCCTCCAGGATCAGCTGCTCCAACAGGTTCCTTCTGGAGCGTTTCCTCCACCCGAGAGACGCCAGCAGGGCCGGCACCCCCACGATGGCCAGGAGCAGAAAGGAGCCGATAACCTGAGGGAGAGGAAGGACCACTTCATCTTCATCATCATCACTTTATCACACACACACATACACACAGAGACACACACACATGCACACACACACACACACACAGATGCACACACACATGCACACACACACACACACACACACACACAGATGCACAGACACGTGCACACACACACACACACACACACACACACACGCGCACAGAGACACACACACACACACAGAGACACACACACACACAGACACACACACACACACACAGAGACACACACACAGAAACACACACACACACGCACAAAGACACACACACACACACATAGAGACAAACATGCACACACACACACACACACACACACACACACACACACATGCAC
>CM049377.1:31873602-31928602 GCA_026937815.1 Etheostoma perlongum | reverse complement strand
TTGTGTGTGTTGTTGTGTGTTGTTGTGTGTGTTGTGTGTGTTGTTGTGTGTGTTGTTGTGCGTGTTGTTGTGTGTTGTTGTGTGTGTGTTGTTGTGTTGTTGTTGTTGTTGTTACCTGACAGTGCGTGTTGTTGTTGCCCTTCAGGACGTTGTTGTGTTGTGATCATCCTCTGTGGTTGTTGTGTGTTCAGACTGTTTGTGCACCGTGTGTGTTGACAATCCGTTGTTGGCCTTCTGCAGGACGGACACAGAGTCGTGGAAGAAATGGGGTTGTGTCTTACACAGGACAGGAGACAAGAGGACCCTTCAGGACGCCGGCGCAGATCATCCTCTATCTCGACCAGACACAGACACACCGTGCTGTTGACAATCCGGACCTCGGCCTTCTGCAGGACGGACACAGAGTCGCCTGGAAGAAATGGGGACACATCTTACACAGGGACAGGAGACAAGAGGACGAGAGGACGGGGACGCCGTCTACAGACCAGACACAGAGAGAGGAGACGAGAGGACGCCGTCTACAGACCAGACACAGAGAGAGGAGACGAGAGGACGGGGACGCCGTCTACAGACCAGACACAGAGAGAGGAGACGAGAGGACGGGGACGCCGTCTACAACCAGACACAGAGAGAGGAGACGAGAGGACGCCGTCTACAGACCAGACACAGAGAGAGGAGACGAGAGGACGCCGTCTACAGACCAGACACAGAGAGAGGAGACGAGAGGACGTGGTCTACAGACCAGACACAGAGAGAGGAGATGAGAGGACGTCGTCTACAGACCAGACACAGAGAGAGGAGACGAGAGGACGCCGTCTACAGACCAGACACAGAGAGAGGAGACGAGAGGACGCCGTCTACAGACCAGACACAGAGAGAGGAGACGAGAGGACGGGGACGCCGTCTACAGACCAGACACAGAGAGAGGAGACGAGAGGACGCCGCGTCTACAGACCAGACACAGAGAGAGGAGACGAGAGGACGCCGCCTACAGACCAGACACAGAGAGGAGACGAGAGGACGCCGTCTACAGACCAGAAACAGAGAGAGGAGACGAGAGGACGGGGACGCCGTCTACAGACCAGACACAGAGAGAGGAGACGAGAGGACGGGGACGCCGTCTACAAACCAGACACAGAGAGAGGAGACGAGAGGACGGGGACGCCGTCCACAGACCAGACACAGAGAGAGGAGACGAGAGGACGGGGACGCCGTCTACAGACCAAACACAGAGAGGGGAGACAAGGGGACAGGGGGACAGGGATGCCGTCCTCAGACCAGTCTGGTCTCAGTGTGGAACTCACCCTCCTCCCGCGTGGCCCCCCAACCGGTGATCCAGGCCTCTTGGCCTGCTGGGAAGTGGTAGGACGGGGACGGGAGACAGATGGGCCAGATGTACTGGTTGAGGGGGACGTCGGCTTCAGCTCCATCAAAGCCACGTCGTTGTCGTAGGTGAAGGCGTCGTAGTTGCCGTGGGCGACAATGCGCTTCACGTTCCTCCGCACCGTCCACTCATTGGTCTGACCCTGCACATGCAGCCCCAGCAAGGCCTGCCATTGGTCGGCCTGGGAGTACCTGGCAACCAATCAAAATCAGAGGACTGTACAGGTCCCTCAGGGGGGCTCCTCTTCCTCAGGGGTGTGTGTGTGTGTGTGTCTGCATGTGCATTTGTGTGTGTGTGTGTGTGTCTGTGTGTGTGCATCTGTGTGTCTGCGTGTGCAATTTAATGTGTGTGTGTGTGTGTGTGTGTGTGTGTGTGTATGTGTGTGTGTATCTGTGTGTGTGTGTGTATCTGTATGTGTGTGTGTGTGTGTCTATCTGTGTGTGTGTGTATATCTGTGTGTGTGTGTGTGTGTGTGTGTGTGTAACTATGTGTGTGTGTGTGTATCTGTATGTGCGTGTGTGTCTATCTGTGTGTAACTGTGTGTGTGTGTGTGTGTGTGTGTGTGTGTGTGTGTGTGTGTGTGTTTGTGTATCTGTGTGTAACTGTGTGTGTGTGTATCTTGTCCTGGACACAGTGTGTATCTGTGTGTGTGTGCCAGTGGTGTGTGTCAACTGTGTGTAACTATGTCCCGTATCTGACGTGGAGGCTGACCTGCCAGGGCCACTAACTCCCGGGTGTGTGTATCCCCCCACAATGGTGTGTGTGTGTGTGTGTGATCCCACACACACACACACACACACTGACAGCAAGGGGGTGGGGGCTTTGTGTGTGAGTGTGTGTGTGTGTGTGTGTCTGTCTGTGTGTGTCTGTATGTGTGTGTGTGTGTGTGTGTGTGTCTGTGTGTGTGTGTGTGTGTCTGTGTGTGTGTGTGTGTGTCTGTGTGTGTGTGTGTGTGTGTGTGTGTGTGTGTGTGTGTGTGTAACTGTGTGTGTATCTGTATGTGTGTGTGTGTCTATCTGTGTGTAACTGTGTGTGTGTGTGTGTGTGTGTGTGTCTGTGTGTGTGTGTGTGTGTGTGTGTCTGTGTGTGTGTGTGTGTGTGTGTGTGTGTGTGTGTGTGTGTGTGTGTGTGTCTACGTACTGCAGTCCTCCTCGTCCGATCCGTCCTCACAGTCCTGGTCTCCGTCACACTCGGGGTTCAGTTTGCTGATGCAGCGTCCGCTCCGGCAGCGGAAGGTGAACTGGGAGCACTGCTGCAGCACCATGGCTGAAACACACACACACAGACACACACAGGCACACCACAGTCTGGAAACACACACACAAACACACACCATGGTCAGTCTCTAGCTGAGAAACTACTGGATTTTAAATAAGAGTCAGTGACTCATTCTGGTTTTTATGCATCTTTAACGTGTGTATTTGTGTATCTGTGTATCTGTGTATCTGTGTATCTGTGTATTTATGTATCTGTGTATTTGTGTATCTGTGTATCTGTGTATCTGTGTATTTATGTATCTGTGTATTTGTGTATCTGTGTATTTATGTATCTGTGTATTTGTGTATCTGTGTATTTGTGTATCTGTGTATTTATGTATCTGTGTATTTGTGTATCTGTGTATTTGTGTATTTGTGTATTTGTGTATCTGTGTATCTGTGTATCTGTGTATCTGTGTATTTATGTATCTGTGTATTTGTGTATCTGTGTATTTGTGTATTTGTGTATTTGTGTATCTGTGTATCTGTGTATTTGTGTATTTGTTAAGCCGAGTTGTTTCTTACATTTTCCACACGTGGACTCGTCCGAGCCGTCCGAGCAGTCGTCCCTCCCGTTACACTTCATCTTCTCGGGGACGCAGCGGTTGTTTCTGCAGGTGAACTCTCCTGGTCCACACCCCCCTGCAAACAGAAAGACACCCAGGTGAACTCTCCTGGTCTGCACCCCCCTGCAAACAGAAAGACACCCAGGTGAACTCTCCTGGTCTGCACCCCCCTGCAAACAGAAAGACACCCAGGTGAACTCTCCTGGTCTGCACCCCCCTGCAAACAGAAAGACACCCAGGTGAACTCTCCTGGTCTGCACCCCCCTGCAAACAGAAAGACACCCAGGTGAACTCTCCTGGTCTGCACACCCCTGCAAACAGAAAGACACCCAGGTGAACTCTCCTGGTCAGCACCCCCCTGCAAACAGAAAGACACGTCTTCCACATTGAGACTCTCGGGTCCTGACACCCAGACCGTCCCTGAACGCAGCATAAAGAGACACCATCATCTCTGGTATGTCATGGTGTCTGCAGGACTTTCAGCAGACTTGATTTCGGGGTCATGGGGTCTCAGGGACTAGGACAGGGAGTCCATCTCACCACAGTTCTCCTCGTCAGTGTTGTCTCCGCAGTCGTCGGAGCCGTCGCACTCCCAGAACTTCGGTTTACAGCGGCCGTTCTTACACCTGGTCTGGGTCGCCTCGCACGCTGAGGACACAGAGACCAGGACACAGAGACGAGGAGACAAGGACACAGAGACCAGGACACAGAGGACACAGAGACAAGGACACAGAGACCAGGACACAGAGGACACAAAGACCAGGATACAAAGACCAGGACAAATAGACAAGGACACAGAGACGAGGATAGAGGACACAGAGGACACAGAGACCAGGACACAGAGGACACAGAGACCAGGACACAGAAGACACAGAGACAAGGACACAGAGACCAGGACACAGAGGACACAAAGACCAGGATACAGAGACCAGGACAAATAGACAAGGACACAGAGACCACGACACAGAGGACACAGAGGACACAGAGACGAGGACACACGGTGAACGGGTTAATATGGATATGAATGTGTAAACATAACACGCTGAGGTAAGAAATGAATAAACGTCCTAGAACGTAAAATCTACTTCAGAATGACGTCACTACGTCTTCTTAGAGCCAATCAGATATCACATAGTCTCTGTGTGTGTGTGCGTGTGTGTGTCTGTCTGTGTATGTGCGTGTCTTTGTGTGTCTGTGTGTGTGTGTGCGTGTGTGTGTCTGTGTGTGTGTGTCTCTGTGTGTGTGTGTGTGTGTCTCTGTGTGTGTGTGTGTGTGTGTGTGTGTGTGTGTCTCTATGTGTGTGTGTGTAGGACTCACTGCACTTGTCCTCGTCGCTGGCGTCCCCGCAGTCGTTCCAGCCGTCACACTGCAGCGTGCTGTTGATGCAGAGGTTGTTGGAGCACTGGAACCTCCCGGGACACGCTGACACAACAACATGGAGATTAACAACAACAACAACAACATGGAGATTAACAACAACAACAACATGCACTAATGGAGAGATGTCAGAGTGTGGGGGGGGGGAGAAGTGAAGCCTGGTCTGAGGAAGCAGCGAGAGCTGAGGGGGGGGTCTTACGATTGGTGGGGGACGAAGGCCTCATACTCGGCGGTGAAGCCCTGGTCCACGTAGGACGCGTCAGAGACAAACGTGATGGTCATCACGTTGCTCCTGACAACCACGGTGCTTCTGGGTTTAGTCCCGCATAGTCTGAGACACAGACCCACAAAACACACATAGACACACACAAACACACACACACACACACACAGAGACACAAACACACACACAGACGCACAAAACACACAGAGAAATAGACACACACAGACGCACACACATAGACGCACAAAACACACACAGACACACACAGAGACACAAACACACATGCAGACGCACAAAACACACACACACAGAGACACACAAAACTGTTAATTAATACACCTTCATCGATAACGGACCTGTGAGTATAATTTCAGTATAGATAAGTTGAGTATAGCTTAGTATAGAATGAGTATAGTATGAGTATACTATACGATAGTATATAGTATGAGAAGAGATGGCAAAAGTACTCACTTCCTGTGCTTAAGTAGAAGTACAGATACTTGTGTTAAAAACTACTCATGTAAAAGTAGAAGTACTGATTTAACTTCTTTACTCAAGTAAAAGTAACAAAGTACAGACTTCGAAATGTACTTAAAGTATAAAAGTAAAAGTAGCCGTGAGAATGACAAAGATACCTGGACATGGATCACACGCTGTTTATATGCTGTTGGCTACAGTGGACATGGAGGACATGTCTTTATATGCTGTTGGCTACAGTGGACATGGAGGACATGCTCTTTATACGCTGTTGGCTACAGTGGACATGGAGGACATGTCTTTATATGCTGTTGGCTACAGTGGACATGGAGGACATGTTCTTTATATGCTGTTGGCTACAGTGGACATGGAGGACATGTCTTTATATGCTGTTGACTACAGTGGACATGGAGGACATGTCTTTATATGCTGTTGGCTACAGTGGACATGGAGGACATGTCTTTATATGCTGTTGACTACAGTGGACATGGAGGACATGTCTTTATATGCTGTTGGCTACAGTGGACATGGAGGACATGTCTTTATATGCTGTTGACTACAGTGGACATGGATCACACGCTGTTTATATGCTGTTGGCTACAGTGGACATGGAGGACATGTCTTTATATGCTGTTGGCTACAGTGGACATGGAGGACATGTCTTTATATGCTGTTGGCTACAGTGGACATGGATCACACGCTGTTTATATGCTGTTGGCTACAGTGGACATGAAGGACATGTCTTTATATGCTGTTGACTACAGTTGACATGGATCACACCTGTTTATATGCTGTTGGCTACAGTGGACATGGAGGACATGTCTTTATATGCCGTTGGCTACAGTGGACATGGATCACACCTGTTTATATGCTGTTGGCTACAGTGGACATGGAGGACATGTCTTTATATGCCGTTGGCTACAGTGGACATGGAGGACATGTCTTTATATGCTGTTGGCTACAGTGGACATGGAGGACATGTCTTTATATGCTGTTGGCTACAGTGGACATGGATTACACGCTGTTTATATGCTGTTGACTACAGTGGACATGGAGGACATGTCTTTATATGCTGTTAACTACAGTTGACATGGATCACACCTGTTTATATGCTGTTGGCTACAGTGGACATGGAGGACATGCTCCTTATATGCTGTTGGCTACAGTGGACATGGAGGACATGTCTTTATATGCTGTTGACTACAGTGGACATGGATCACACGCTGTTTATATGCTGTTAGTTACAGTGGACATGGAGGACATGCTCCTTATATGCTGTTGTGGACATGGAGAACATTCTCTTTATATGCTGTTGGCTACAGTGGACATGGAGGACAGTATGTCCAGGAGGACAGACAAGGCTGACCTGTGACCGTCCACGTCCACGTAGTCTCCGCTGCACTCGCTGCTGTACTTCCCCATGAAGAACTTGTTGAACTGGACCTTCACAAACCTGTCCTTTCGGGCCTGAGAGACAAAGATAAACAGAGAAAATGGACACAAACATCATCACAGAAGACGGATGGGTGGACGGACGGGGTGTCCTCCATGTTAAATAATCCTGAGATTAAAGACACAAGACCAATTTAACACAATAATCACAAAATATCTCTTTTGCTTCAAAACTAAAATCATTAAATAAGTTTCTGGTGTCAGAATGGGGGGGATGTGGGGGGGGAAGGGGGGACAGAGTAAATAAAGAGGACGTTGTCTCATGGGGACAGCAGGACATGAAAGTACCTCGATGGTCCAGATGCACGTGGTTTTAGGAGGGTAGTTGGACGGGAAGAAAGGTGAAGAGAAGAATCCTTTATCTCCAATTAGTTTACCTCCACACTCTGGACAAGGGGACGGACACAGTGGAGACATGTTAGAGAGACATTAAGTAGACATGTTAGAGAGACATTAAGTAGACATTTAGGAGACATGTTAGAGAGACATTAAGGATACATGTTAGAGAAACATTAAGGAGACATTTAGGAGACATGTTAGAGAGACATTCAGGAGACATGTTAGAGAGACATTCAGGAGACATTAACTGAGTGAAATCATGTCCTAACAGAAGACACTGTGAAACCTCTGATCTGTTTCCAGTTTTCAGATCAGAGCAGATGAAGACACCCGTGTGTCTTTGATGAGATTATTTAATTTGTTCCCAGCAAAATATAAAAAATAATGATTTCAATAATCTGGAGCCGGGTGTGATTTAGTGGATCATGGTGCAGTGAAACCATCTTTAAAGGTAACCTTTAGTATTCAAGCAGGACGTCCCCTGAGACAGGAGTCTGTCCTGGAAGAGACATCCCAGCAGTTACAGTAGAAACACAACACAAAGAAGAGACTTCAGATACAGTATTAGGGGACCACTAAGGTCTAATTAAAAGAGACTTCAGATACAGTATTAGGGACCACTAAGGTCTATATAAAAGATACTTCAGATACAGTATTAGGGACCACTAAGGTCTATATAAAAGAGACTTCAGATACAGTATTAGGGACCACTAAGGTCTATATAAAAGAAACTTCAGATACAGTATTAGAGGACCACTAAGGTCTATATAAAGATACTTCAGATACAGTATTAGGGGACCACTAAGGTCTATATAAAAGAGACTTCAGATACAGTATTAGGGACCAATAAGGTCTATATAAAGAGACTTCAGATACAGTATTAGGGACCACTAAGGTCTATATAAAAGAGACCTCAGATACAGTATTTGTAGTAGTTGTTGTGGTACCTTGTTGAGTCAGAGGGATCTGGGAGTAGTTGGCTCTGAAGCCGGGAAAGTTCTTCTCCTCGCTGGTGACCAGCGTCACCAGCAGGACATTTCCAGAGGACAGGAAGGACAGAGAGTAGTGAGGGTAGCCACACTGTCTGCAGACGGAGACACAAGCAGAAGAGACCTTTACTTTCCCTCTCGTCTCAACCAGATCCCGTCTTTTCTAGAGCTGGAACAGAACCTTTAATCACTGAGCCCAGAGAGGAAATATCTGCTTAGAAAGAGTCAAAGCTCTGAGACGTCTGTGGACATTAAGACTGGACGTTACTACAAAGAATACCTTGAAAAAACGCTAAGGATGGTGTAAAAACCGACCTAAACCCCCGGAGAACGCGACAGAAACATCAAATAAGTGGCTGGTTAGTTCAGGAGAGACATGTTACACTTCCACGGAAACATTAGATACTGTTATTTTACTCCTTTAAAGTTTTATTTGCCATTTTTTGGCCTTTATGGTTCATAGGACAGCTTAGACTTGAAAAGGGAGAGAAAGAGGGAAAGAACCAAATCTGGGCCACAGTCTCGAGGACAGACTCTGGATATGGGCGCGCCCTTCCAGGCGCCTATATTTTATATTTCCTCTTGTCTGAATCATATCTGATCATCCCTCTCTATGTTAGGGTTAGTGTCTTGGTCTGGGAGGACGTGGTGGTCTATGGGGGCCAGAGAGGGTTAGTGTCTCGGTCTGGGAGGACGTGGTGGTCTATGGGGGCCAGAGAGGGTTAGTGTCTCGGTCTGGGAGGACGTGGTGCTCTAAGGGGGCCAGAGAGGGTTAGTGTCTCAGTCTGGGAGGACGTGGTGCTCTAAGTGGCCCAGAGAGGGTTAGTGTCGCGGTCTGGGAGGATGTGGTGCTCTATGGGGGCCAGAGAGGGTTAGTGTCTCGGTCTGGGAGGACGTGGTGGTCTATGGGGACCAGAGAGGGTATGTGTCTCGGTCTGGAAGGATGTGGTGGTCTATGGGGGCCAGAGAGGGTTAGTGTCTCGGTCTGGGAGGACGTGGTGCTCTAAGGGGGCCAGAGAGGGTTAGTGTCTCGGTCTGGGAGGACATGGTGCTCTAAGGGGACCAGAGAGGGTTAGTGTCTCGGTCTGGGAGGACGTGGTGGTCTATGGGGACCAGAGAGGGTAAGTGTCTCGGTCTGGGAGGACGTGGGGCTCTATGGGGACCAGAAAAGGTTAATGTCTCACTCTGTCAGGACGCGCTTCTCTATGGGGGCCAGAGAGTCGTAGATCTGGATGAAGTCCTGCTGGCAGTCGTCCTCCAGGATCAGCGTGTGGAAGTCCAGGCGGACTCGGTGGCCGGCGTCGGCCCGCAGGCGCCACTGCAGGTAGACGTTGGGCGGGTAGGAAGAGTCGGGGAACCCGGGGGACTGGATCACCCCCGAGTCCCGGGCGTGGAGGTTAAACGACTTCTGCACTGAAAGCACACGCAGGACAAAACGGTTTTCACAATAAAACACTTCTCCAGGTAGATGGAAAAGATATTATTTCTCTATTATTTATTGTGGCAAAGAGACAAAAGTAAGAAAAAGGACCAAAAACGCTTGAAAGGAACCACATAGCATTGAAAAAATGCCCCAAACAGTGATGAAAGCAGAAAAAAGTCAGAAAAGGCAACAAAAGCGTTAAAAAACATCCCAAACGTTACATAAAAGAGCCAAAAGTGACGGAAACGTTGCAGAAACATCTAAAGACCAAACCAGGAAGTCAGATTTGGGTTGTCTCACCGAACAAGGTGTTCCTGGTCAAGCGCGGGTCGATAGCTGCAGACACAACGAGAAACAACAGGAAGCTTTAGTTCAGCACAGGTCAGCTGGGCGGGGGGGGAAGGGGGTAGTCAGTTGTTATGGTTACGGCCTCCGTCGGTGGAGTGGGGGGGTGCAACGCCAGACAAGAGGTTAACACCTAACCCACAAGCTTAATAAAATACAGGAAATTAGAAGAAATTAACATGAGTTCTGATCCGTTAGGATTGGTTCTGATGGGTTCTGATGAGTTCTGATTGGTTCTGATCCGTTAGGATGGGTTCTGAAGAGTTCTGATGGGTTCTGCTGTCTGTGGTGTCTCTGAGCGTCTGAAATCTGCCCGTATCTGTCTCGTCCGTATCGATGTCCTGTCCATGTCTGTCCCGACGGACTGGAACCTCGTTCAGGGTTCTACGTCTCTGCAGAAAGGGAACCTGTTGGAACCAGGCTCTTGCTGGAACCAGGCCCTTGCTGGAACCAGGCCCTTGCTGGAACAAGGCTCTTGCTGGAACCAGGCCCTTGCTGGAACCAGGCCCTTGCTGGAACCAGGCTCTTGCTGGAACCAGGCCCTTGCTGGAACCAGGCCCTTGCTGGAACCAAGCCCCTGCTGGAACCAGGCCCTTGCTGGAACCAGGCCCTTGCTGGAACCAGGCTTTTGCTGGAACCAGGCCCTTGCTGGAACCAGGCCCTTGCTGGAACCAGGCCCTTGCTGGAACCAGGCTCTTGCTGGAACCAGGCCCTTGCTGGAACCAGGCCCTTGCTGGAACCAAGCCCCTGCTGGAACCAGGCCCTTGCTGGAACCAGGCCCTTGCTGGAACCAGGCTTTTGCTGGAACCAGGCCCCTGCTGGAACCAGGCCCTTGCTGGAACCAGGCCCCTGCTGGAACCAGGCCCCTTCATATTCTAATGTAATGTTACTTTTAAAGTTCCTATATATAAACGCTTTTACACCTGCTCATCAGATACACACTCACACACACACATCTACACACCTGCTCATCAGATACACACTCACACACACACACATCTACACACCTGCTCATCAGATACACACTCACACACACACATATCTACACACCTGCTCATCAGATACACACTCACACACACACACATCTACACACCTGCTCATCAGATACACACACACACACACACATCTACACACCTGCTCATCAGATACACACTCACACACACACACACACATCTACACACCTGCTCATCAGATACACACTCACACACACACACACACATCTACACACCTGCTCATCAGATACACACTCACACACACACACTCACACACACACATCTACACACCTGCTCATCAGATACACACACACACACACACATCTACACACCTGCTCATCAGATACACACTCACACACACACACACACACACACACACACACACACACACACACACACACACACACATCTACACACATCTACACACCTGCTCATCAGATGCACACTCACACATTCATGAATGCATGAATGAATGAATGGATGAATGGATGCATGCATGAATGGATGAATGAATGAATGCATGAATGGATGAATGAATGAATTAATGGATGGATGAATGAATGAGAGAATGAATGAATGAATGAATGGATGATGAATGCATGAATGAAGGAATGGATGGATGAATGCATGAATGAATGAATGCATGAATGGATAAATGAATGAATGCATGCATGAATGGATGAATGAATAAATGCATGAATGAATGAATAGATGAATGAATAGATGAATGAATGCATGAATGCATGAATGGATGAATGAATGAATGGATGAATTAATTCATGCATGAATGGATGAATGAATGGACGAATGATGAATGAATGGATGAATGAATGAATTAATGCATGAATGGATGAATGAATGGATGAATGCATGAATGGATGAATGAATGCATGAATGAATGCATGGATGAATGAATGAATGAATGAATGCATGAAAGAATGACTGGATGGATGAATGCATGGATGCATTAATGAATGAATGAATGAATGGATGGATGGATGGATGAAATCATGAATGGATGAATGAATGAATGCATGCATGAATGGATGAATGGATGAATGCACGAATGAATGGATGAATGGATGCATGAATGAATGCATGAATGAATGCATGAATGGATGGATGAATGAATGAATGGATGAATGGATGAATAAATGAATGAATGCATGAAAGAATGACTGGATGGATGAATGCATGGATGCATTAATGAATGAATGAATGAATGGATGGATGGATGGATGAAATCATGAATGGATGAATGAATGAATGCATGCATGAATGGATGAATGGATGAATGCACGAATGAATGGATGAATGGATGCATGAATGAATGCATGAATGAATGCATGAATGGATGGATGAATGAATGAATGGATGAATGGATGAATAAATGAATGAGAGAATGAATGAACGACCTTGTGAGAAGACGTTGTTGACGGCGAGAGCGTCCGAGGGTCTCAGCAGCACGCGTCCATGGCGACCGTGACTTCCTGCCGCCGGCTGCAGAGACTTCACGGCTTCGTCCAGCGAGTCCTGCTGTTGGACGTGGACGTCAAACTCGGACTGGTAGTAGGCCACCACGCCCGCCCCCCCGCCGCCGTCGTCCTCGCTGCACACACGCACACACACACACACAATCAGAGACACGCACACACACACACACACACACAATCAGAGACACACACATACACACACACACACAATCAGAGACACACACATACACACACACAATCAGAGACACACACATACACACACACACAATCAGAGACACACACACACACACACACACAATCAGAGACACGCACACACACACACATACACACACACAATCAGAGACACACACACACACACACACACACACAATCAGAGACACACACACAATCATAGACACACACACACACACACATACACACACACAATCAGAGACACGCACACACACACACACACACACACAATTAGAGACACACACATACACACACACACACAAATCAGAGACACACACACACACACACACAATCAGAGACACACACATACACACACACACAATCAGAGACACACACACACACACACACACACACACAATCAGAGACACACACACAATCAGAGACACGCACATACATACACACAATCAGAGACACGCACATACACACACACACACACAATCAGAGACACACACACAATCATAGACACACACATACACACACACACAATCAGAGACACACACACACACACATACACACACACACACACACACACACACAATCAGAGACACACACACACACATCTGAGAGTATAATGTACTACCTGAGGGTCTAATGTACTACCTGAGGGTCTAATGTACTACCTGAGGGTATAATGTACTACCTGAGGGTATAATGTACTACCTGAGGGTCTAATGTACTACCTGAGAGTATAATGTACTACCTGAGGGTCTAATGTACTACCTGAGAGTATAATGTACTACCTGAGGGTCTAATGTACTACCTGAGGGTATAATGTACTATCTGAGGGTCTAATGTACTACCTGAGAGTATAATGTACTACCTGAGGGTCTAATGTACTACCTGAGAGTATAATGTACTACCTGAGGGTCTAATGTACTACCTGAGGGTATAATGTACTACCTGAGGGTCTAATGTACTACCTGAGGGTATAATGTACTACCTGAGGGTCTAATGTACTACCTGAGGGTCTAATGTACTATCTGAGAGCATAATGTACTATCTGAGAGTATAATGTACTACCTGAGGGTCTAATGTACTATCTGAGAGCATAATGTACTACCTGAGAGTATAATGTACTACCTGAGGATCTAATGTACTACCTGAGAGTATAATGTACTACCTGAGGGTCTAATGTACTACCTGAGAGTATAATGTACTACCTGAGGGTCTAATGTACTACCTGAGGGTCTAATGTACTACCTGAGGGTATAATGTACTACCTGAGGGTCTAATGTACTACCTGAGGGTCTAATGTACTATCTGAGAGCATAATGTACTATCTGAGAGTATAATGTACTACCTGAGGGTCTAATGTACTACCTGAGGGTCTAATGTACTATCTGAGAGCATAATGTACTATCTGAGAGTATAATGTACTTCCTGAGGGTCTAATGTACTATCTGAGAGTATAATGCGTACCTGAAGGCGTGGACCGTGGAGCCTTTAAAGGATTTGGCCAGAACCGAGTTCTTGGAGTAAATCAGTTTCAGCTGAAAGACAAAAAGGTCAGAAATATATATATATATATATATATATATATATATATATATATATATATATATATATATATATACATATATATATATACTGTATATGAAGAGATGCTGCAAGCTGTGAGTCGGGGGGGGCAAAGAAAAAATACAAAAGTACAATAGAAATAATCCTTAAACCAACATCTTATTGTTGTTATTGTTTATAATAGTTTTATCTGTGTTTATTGTTTTTGTTCTGCATATATTCGGCTATTAATGACGCTTTGTATCGTCTGTACAGGTCGGATATGACTGACGTACGTAAACAACTACAACTTGATATTTTTAATGTTGACATTTTCAGCGCTTACTTCGACCGCCCATTTTTTGTGACAAAACGTTCAGTCAGTTTGACCCAAGGAGAACATGAGGGTACTATAGAAAAGGTTCTGCATGCTGGGTTCTCCAAATAATAATTATAATAACAACTATAATAATAATCATTATAATTCTGATGCTATAAAGAAAGTCTCTTTAAGTGGCGATGGAAGCCCTGATGCTGCTCTAGACTGCTTAACTCTGGCGGTCATGTGACCAGCGTTGGTGGGGGGGGTCATGTGACCAGCGTTGTTGTTGGGGGGGGGTCATGTGACCAGCGTTGTTGTTGGGGGTGGGGTGGGGGGGGTCATGTGACCAGCGTTGGTGGGGGGGGGGGGTTACCTGCGTGCTGACCAGCTCCGCCAGCTGGAGGAACTCGGAGCTGCCGGGATCTTCATACGTCGGCAGGAAACGCTGGTTATTGATTCCCATCTGGCCAATGTACAGCCTCTTCACTCTGACATCACCAGCGCCACTGGGGGGGATCTTCATACGAGAGGGGGATTCCCATCTGGCCAATGAGCCTCTTCACTCTGGGGGGGGGGGGGGGAGAGAGGGGGGGAGGGGGGGGAGAGGGGGGGGGGGCAGATGAAGATGACATGATGTTATCCATGACATGTGAAGCTGAGGAATAATAAACTAATCAGGGTTTACTGTGAAGGGGGGAGACACAGAGGGGGGGACTGTGCCCCCCCAGCGTGGACAGGCTGTCTGGTCCACTCACGGTGAAAGTGCCAGACGAGCAGCCCGCTGAGCAGAGCCACGGCAACGGCCCCCCCCACCAGACCCACCCCCACCCACGTCTTCTTCCTGCGGCCCGGCTTCTTCTCCAGATGCTTGGAGTCCGACGCCGGCAGGAACTCCAGGGTGGGGTCCAAGTCTCGTCCTGCAGACACCAAGAGACAGACAGGGAGACAGGGGGGAGGACAGGGAGAAAGAGAGAGAGAGAGACAGGGAGACAGAGAGAGAGACAGACAGGGAGACAGGGGGGAGGACAGGGAGAAAGAGAGAGAGAGAGACAGACAGGAAGACAGGGGGAGGACAGGAAGACAGAGAGAGAGACAGACAGGAAGACAGGGAGGCCGAGAGAGAGACAGACAGGAAGACAGGGGGAGGACAGGGAGACAGACAGGGAGACAGGGAGAGAGACAGACAGGGAGACAGAGAGAGAGAGACGGGGAGACAGACAGGGAGACAGGGGGAGGACAGGGAGACAGAGACAATGTGGTTATGACAAGATAATCATAACTTATAAAGATACACTCAAACAGACAGAGCTGATATAATGATGCTGTATGTTAGGATGGGCCCTCAAGTTAGGGGCCCTCAGGTCAGGGGCCCTCAGAACCGGGGCCCTCAGGTCAGGGGCCCTCAGGCCCGTGGCCCTCAAGTCAGGGGCCCTCAGGTCAGGGGCCCTCAAGTCTGGGGCCCTCAAGTCTGGGGCCCTCAAGTTAGGGGCCCTCAAGTCAGGGGCCCTCAGGTCAGGGGCCCTCAAGTCTGGGGCCCTCAAGTCAGGGCCCTCAAGTTAGGGGCCCTCAAGTCAGGGGCCATCAAGACAGGGGCCGTCAAGGTAGGGGCCCTCAGGTCAGGGGCCCTCAGAACCGGGGCCCTCAAGTCAAGGGCCCTCAGGTCAGGAGCCCTCAGAACCGGGGCCCTCAGGTCAGGGGCCCTCAAGTCTGGGGCCCTCAAGTCAGGGGCCCTCAGGCCCGGGGCCCTCAAGTCAGGGGCCCTCAAGTCCGGGGAACCTCAGATCCGGGCCCTCAGATCCCGGGGGACCTAAGTACTCCTTTCAACCACGTTTACCATCAGAAACACGCAGTAACGGGGACGCCAGAGCAGGGGGAATGAGAGGGGGAAACACCAGAGCAGGGGGAATGAGAGGGGAAACACCAGAGCAGGGGGAATGAGAGGGGGAACACCAGAGCAGGAGGAATGAGAGGGGGGAAACACCAGAGCAGGGGGAATGAGAGGGGGAAACACCGGAGCAGGGGGAATGAGAGGGGGAAACACCGGAGAAGGGGGAATGAGAGGGGACACAGTTTGCAGTAACAGGGACAGCTCTACAGGAATGTTTCCCTCCTCATGTGTCAGCATGCGTTGGTTCCACGCCCAGGTGTTGCCCAGGAGCAGCGCCGCACCTCCAAACTGCCGGGACAACGTCTCTGTCTCATATTTCTGGTTCTTCAGCTGATGAATCAGGCAGAGCAGCTACCTCCTCTCATTCCCCCTGCTCTGGTGTTCCCCCCTCTCATTCCCCCCTGCTCTGGTGTTCCCCCTCTCATTCCCCCTGCTCTGGTGTTTCCATTCCCCCTGCTCTGGTGTTTCCCCCTCTCATTCCCCCCCTGCTCTGGTGTTCCCCCCCCTGCTCTGGTGTTCCTCCTCATTCCCCCTGCTCTGGTGTTCCCCCCCCCTCTCATTCCCCCTGCTCCATCACATGATCACTATGGGACAGGCTCCATAGAGCTCATGTTCCAGCTGATAGAGACATATCGAGCTATAATAAGTAAACAACGCTATCAACACGTTGCTAGGACGATGCAGGTCCAACTTGTCTTTTATTGCCCCCCCGGCACCGCTGAGAGACTCTTTTTGGAGACATGTCTCTCTGTCTGAGCGTCTTCCATTGTCTCCCAGGACGCCCTGGTGTGTCCTAACCTTTGTCGGCCATTTCCTTCACGAGTTCCTGATAAATTAAATCCAGAAAGTCTCTTGTCTCCTCGTCCGTCCTCGTCCATCTGTCTTTGTTGCCCCCCCCCATGTGTGAGACAGAGAGGACATACTGGGGGACATGAACTACAACTTCTTCTTCTTCTTCTTCTACTTCTGCATATGTAGTTATTTTCTATATACACATATACTACATATGTCGTATTTTCTATATAAACATATAATACATATGTATTTTCTATATACACATATACTACATATGTAGTATTTTCTATATAAACATATACTACATATGTAGTATTTTCTATATAAACATATAATACATATGTAGTATTTTCTATATAAACATATAATACATATGTAGTATTTTCTATATAAACATATAATACATATGTAGTATTTTCTATATACACATATACTACATATGTAGTATTTTCTATATAAACATATAATACATATGTAGTATTTTCTATATAAACATATAATACATATGTAGTATTTTCTATATACATATATACTACATATGTAGTATTTTCTATATACATATATACTACATATGTAGTATTTTCTATATAAACATATACTACATATGTAGTATTTTCTATATAAACATATACTACATATGTAGTATTTTCTATATAAACATATACATACATATGTACACACACTATACACACACACACACACACACACACACACACACACACACACACGCACGCACGCACGCAGGCACGCACAAGATGTATTGTTAAATAGACTATTGTTTAATAAAGGTTGTTGAAATAAAGAAGCTCACCTGTCTCTGGATGAACCTCTGTCCTGAATCCAGTGAATCCATGTTGTCCCCCCGTTCTATGTGTTATATGTCCAACTTATTCCGTGTTTACCGGAGATTGTGTGTGTCCTCCCGGGGCGTCTCGCGCTCCGCTGCCATTAACCTAATGTCCCGGCGACAGGTGAGCGGCGACAGGTGTCTCACAGAGAGAGAGAAAACACGGTCTGAGTGAGTTCAGGTCCTGTAACGGTGCCGGTCCCGGGTCCCGGGTCGCGGTCGGAGCCGGGTTTCACGCGTTCAGACCGGAGGAAGAAGCAAACGAACCGCGGCTCGGTTCTCACGGAGAAACTACAGATTTGGCCGCAGGAACGAGGAAACGACGTCATCAGAGAGACCGCAGGTAGAGAGAGTAATGACACGTGATTGGTCCCTGCAGGTAGAGCCCAACCTTGTCTCCCATGATGCAGTGCGCGGCTGATAAACTATTTTTGTCTTTGTTTGTTTGCGGAACATATTTTAGGATGAATGCATGACTGTTTGTTCCTGAAATACAGAGAGACAGACAGACAGACAGACAGACAGACAGACGACAGAGAGGTAGACAGACAGACAGGTCAGACAGACAGTTCAGACTGAGAGGTAGACAGACAGACAGACCCGACAGACGGTCGGAGCCGGGAGAGGTCACGCAGACAGACAGACAGGAAGACAGACAAACAGGCAGACAGTTCTCAGGACAAACAGACAGACAGACAGACAGACAGGACAGAGACGTCATCAGACAGAGACAGACAGGTAGACAGACAGACAGACAGACGTGATTGGTCCCCTGCAGAGAGAGAAACCTTGTCTCCCAGACAGACAGACAGACAGACAGTCAATAGTGCGCGGCTGAACTATTTTTGTCGACAGAGAGGTAGACATGAATGACAGACAGACAGACAGACGACAGAGAGGTAGACAGACAGGCAGGCAGACAGACAGACAGACAGACAGGCAGACAGACAGACAGACAGACAGACAGACAGACAGACAGACAGACAGACAGACAGACAGACAGACAGGTGAAATGATTCCAGATGAAATCAGATGTCTGGAATAAGAAGAATTTTATTATTTGTGTAGATAATCAAACGGTTTCAGAAGAAGAGCTTGTCTTGTTGCTAAGAGACAGATTATTAATTATCAGCATTCACACAAGTTAATGATCAAATATAACAAGAAAAGCATCAAATCTCCATATAATATATTAAGATATAATCAAATATAACAAGAAAAGCATCTAATCTCCATATAATATATTTAGATATGATCAAATATAATAAGAAAAGCATCTAATCTCCATATAATATATTTAGATATGATCAAATATAACAAGAAAAGATAAAAATATCTAATCTCCATGTATCTAATCTTCATGTTTAAGAAGCTGTAAAAAGATGAATTGATTATAAAATAGTTGCGACTAATTGATCAAAAGTGTAACTTCAGTAGTTTTCAACATGGACCCTATTTAGTTAAAGAGTAAGATCCTTTTAGTTTACCATGAAACAGAAATCACCGTCACCAACTCACCAGACTCCATGTAAATAATCACTACTTTTAGCGTGTATAGAGCAGCATATCTCCACCAGACTCCATGTAAATAATCACTACTTTTAGCGTGTATACAGCAGCATATCTCCACCAGACTCCATGTAAATAATCACTACTTTTAGCATGTATAGAGCAGCATATCTCCACCAGACTCCATGTAAATAATCACTACTTTTAGCGTGTATAGAGCAGCATATCTCCACCAGACTCCATGTAAATAATCACTACTTTTAGCATGTATATGGACAGCTACATGGGAAAATAGGGTCCAGGTTGAAAAAGAAAATCCAGAACTGACTCTGAATCAGCTGATAGTTGCAGCTCTGTTCTGCTCCGTCACATCTTAGAGGAAAGAAAGAGACGCAGCAACTCAACATTACAGCTCGTCCCTCTTCCTCCTCCTCTTGTTGGTCTTCTGGTCTTCCTTGTGGAAGACTGTTCCATCGGCCTGCTTCCTCCAGCTCAGCTTGATGTTGTGGTCCAGCCCCTGGGCCCTCAGCTTCTGTTGGAGCTGAGACACCAAACTTATCTTATTAGATTGGTTCTTCATGAATGTAAAACAGTAGAAAACATGATGTACCTGCTCCAACATGGCCGCCATCACAGCAGGGTCATTCAGATCCACGTCCCCCTTCTTCTCAAACTTCACTTTCATCACTTTCTTTGTAACAGGAACCACTTTGGAAAGATCAAAGAAACTTTATGAGTTCAAACATGACTTTACATCGCAGAATATACAGCTCCATATCAACGGATGAAGGTTTCTGGAGAACATCAACGCAGATCATGGTTTTAAAAGTTGGAACATACAATAACAGCCCAATGAGTTATTTAACAAGGAGTAATGAACCTGCATACAAGCAAGCAGACCCACTGGACCGAGGGGCCCTGGTGGTCTAGACCTGCTCTATCTGTAGATTATAGAGTGGTCTAGACCTGCTCTATTTGTAGATTAGGACCGTGGTCTAGACCTGCTCTATCTGTAGATTAGGACCGTGGTCTAGGACCGAGGCCCCTGCAGGATCACAGGATGCTGCATTCATCATCGGGGGAGCTGGGGGGGAACGTGATGTAACACCTCCATCACATTTATTTCTGGTTACCTACAGAATATATTTAGACTCTTGTATGTAATTCAAAAAAAGATAGATAGATAGATAGATAGATAGATAGATAGATAGATAGATAGATAGATAGATAGATAGATTGATAGATAGATAGATAGATAGATAGATAGATAGATAGATAGATAGATAGATAGAGTATAAATAGAGATAGAGTATATATTACTCATTTATAATATACTTGAGTCTGATGCGTTTCACATTTAAAAAAAAATTGTGAATAGTCAGATAAAAAAATCTGAATTGAGCATCAAGGCTCATCTGGACCGTACCACTCATCTGGACCATACCACTCACCTGGATCGTACCACTCATTTGGACCGTACCACTCAAATGGACCGTACCACTCACCTGGACCGTAGCAAATGAACGCTCTCTCCATGTCACATGGCCAGCCCTCCCAGGCTCCTGATTGGCTGAAGTCTGCAGCCACGCAGGTCTGGTTCCCGTTCTTGATATCAGGTTGCCCGGCCTTCCAGAAGCTGAATGAGAAGGAACTTCCATCAGACCACTTCCAGGAGTCTCTGAAGAGGCCGATCCAGTAAAAACCTGGTCCATCTATCGTTGCCTGTAACTTCTGGTTCTCTGCCATGTCTCTCACACTGGCCAGGTCTGTGTAGTGAGCTCTGCAGTAGTTCTGGGCTCCAGTCCGTGTCAGATAGGAGGCAACAATGACAAAAGTCACATTTGACCCTGAAAATGGAGCAGAGAGAAGTGTAGAAGCAGCAGAACATCCAACCTCCATCCATCCACATCTGGGATTCAGGTCTTTATAATATCTACAATACATCCACTGAGATATAAAGAACCACATCAATAAACTAACTCAACAGTCTCTCCACTTTAATAAGAGATGTCCTTAAATCTATAAAACAAGATTATATTGTTTTATATTGTTTTGATTATATGTATATCTGCATATGAATATTTCCTCTGGGTTATTAAACACAAATGTTGTGTTTATATTGTAAGATGTGTGCATGTGAACATGCACGAGTCCAATCTCTATAATGTAAGAGGTCTTCCTCTGGTGGGGGTGCTGATGCCCCCCTGAGCTGTTCCCTCTCATTCTGCCATCTTACTATCTCAGTCAGCTGGAAAGCTCTTTGAATGGCACCACCTGGCTGGAAGCTGCTGTTGGTCGGAGTGACTGTTACCACGGAGACCGGAGTAATGAAAACAAAGAGGCAACGAGAAGCAGAGAAGGGAAACTTCATCAGTTAATACTCTCACCTCTGGCATCTGCACAGACTGGATACATTGGGCTGGCACAATCCACGTCGTACCAGAATCCATCACGTTTAATTGTTGTGCAGACTTTTCCACTGTATCCACCGTTTGGTTCTCCTGACCCCCATCGTCTGAAGTCCGTCTCCCCGGGTTTGTAGAAACTTGGGTCTGACAGGGACCACCTCCAGCTGTCACGGGACAGTCCTATCCAGGCTCTCTGGTTGCATTTAAACACTTTGTTAATTTCCATTAATGTAGTTTACATTTCAGTTTTCCTAGGTGAGAGACACCTTAAGATTAGCTGAGCTAGACTAACCAATATTAACCAAACAAAGGTTTCTTTCTTTCTTTTGTTCCCTCTCTATTACACACACTTCACAAATTTGAAAATCTTGTGAATCTCAATCCCAGTTGGAAGCACAGAAGCATTTCTGCAGTGATGTGTCACAAATATCAAATTAAAATGTATTTAAGAAAAATCTGTCAGCTCTCTGGTTGTGATATGAAGAATTAGCGATAGTTTCTGATTTTAATGAGCTTCTCGAGAACATAGATCTCTGCTGTTCTAAATACTGTTTGTGATGATTTAGTTTGTCGAATGTTTTGCTGCATTAGTTGTTTCTAGGTTTCAGTGTAAATTGGGAAAGTCTGGAGGAGGCCCATATCGTGCATCCCTGTGGGGGCTGGGGGGCCCTGTGGGGGCCCTGTGGAGGCTGGGGGTCACTGTGGAGGCGGTAACCCACGAATACCCTGTTGGACACCGGTGGTCAAGGAAGCCGTCCGACTGAAGAAGGAGTCTTTCCGGGATATGTTATCCCCGAGGTCTCCGGAGGCAGTTGCAAGGCACCGACGGGCCCGAAGGGCTGCAGCCTCTGCCGGGATAGAGGCAAAGCAGCGGGTGTGGGAGAAGTTCGGAGAAGACCTGGAGAAGACCTGGATAAGACCTGCAGAAGGACTATCGGTCGGCACCAAGGTTTTTCTGGAAAACCTCAGGAGGGGGAAGCGGGGAATCATCCAAGCTGTGTACAGTAAGGATGGGACGCCTCAACTGAGGAGGTAATAGGGCGGTGGAAGGAGCACTTTGAGCCCATGGGCCCACCACCTGTGGGATGAACCAATGGGGTTGGGTGCGCTGCCACATGGGTGGCAGCGAAGGTCAGGGGCTTCGACAGACCAGACCCGGGCGGCAGAGCCAGGTTTTAGGGAAGTGGAATGTCACCTCTCTATGGGGGAAGGAGCCGGCATTGTGCGGGAGGAAGAGCGCTACCAGTTAGTTCTGGTGGGGCTTACCTCTACGCACAGTCTCGGTTCTGGAACCGTTACCCTGGATATGGGTTGGACTCTGTCCTTCTCTGGAGTTTCCTAGGGTGTGAGGCGCCGGGCGGGTGTGGGGATACTCACAAGCCCCCGACTGAGCGCCGCTGCGTTGGAGTTTACCCCGGTGGATGAGAGGTTCGCCTCCCTACGCCTGTGGGTGATGGGGGGGGGGAACTCTGACTGTTGTTTGTGCGTATGCACCAAACAAGAGTTCTGAGTATTCGGCCTTCTTGGAGACCTTGAATGGAGTCCTGTATGGGGCTCCAGTAGGGGACTCCATAGTTCTGCTGGGGACTTCAACGCACACGTGGGTGATGATGGAGATACTTGGAGAGGCGTGATTGGGAGGACCAGGTCCCTGATCTGTTGGAGCTGGTTAATGTGGCTCAGGAAAGGGAAGTTTGGGGTCCCCTGCTGGAGCTGCTGCCCCCAAGACCCGAGAAAAAGATGGATGGATGTTCCGAACAATATATATTCAAATGTTTATGTTAATTTGAAGCGGAAAAAGCTCAACAGGTTAAACTCAAACTCTTTAGATTCTACTACATTTCAAAGATGAATATTGTAGTTTTTCCTGCTCTACATGTAGTTCTTAGTTCCTCTGGAGGGTTTCATCCCTCCTGTCAGAAAGACTTAGACATGAAGGAGAAAGGTGAACTCACGTAGCTGGAGTAGACCATTTTGTCTAAATTTGCGGTTTTGTTCAGGAGCTTCATAACCTCCATGTTGTCTACAGAGACCAGGTCTGTGTATTTCTCTCTGCAGTATCTCTGGGCTTCAGTAAAGTTCTTCCTGCCATACACTAAATAGTACTGACGTCCAGCAGCTGATGAGACAGCACTCAGCCCTGTAGACACACACACACACACACACACACACACACACAGTTTAATATTTTATATTTATATATATATAGCGTCTTGGGGGGGTTGCTAGTACTGGACCAGTGCCCTGAGTGGTTGGGCGTACGGCACCTTGCTCAAGAGCACCTGGCAGTGCCCAGCAGGTAAAGAGGCATCTCTCCAGCTACCAATCCACTCCGTACTTTGGTCCTAAGGGGACTTAAACCAGCGACCCTCTGGTTCCCGACCCTACTCCCTATGGACTGAGCTACTGCCCCCCCCCAACAGTTACCCCAACAGCACTCAGCCCTGTAGGAACAGACACGTTTAACATCAACACCTTTTTCAAGACATTTCGTATATAGCTACTGACTGTACGGACATAACGTGTGACGAGAGAGCGGAGTGAGGACCCAAAAAACAAAAAATAACACAAACACAGGAAGCACAGGATCTAAAACAAAGTCCCAAAAACAAACTAACAAAAGAAGAAGTCACAGGGATAACAAGCCACGGGAACGGGACAAAACATGGAAACACCTTGTTACGCCCCAGGGAGGACACTAAGACACAAGACCGGGAGGACACTAAGACACAAACACAAGGAGACAAGACAGGACCAAAAAAAACAAAGAAGCAGAAAAAGAAACCAAAGCATCACATAACGTTGGCGTAAGGATCCCAGAGTCTTCCCATTATCCAGCCTGGTTCCTGTCAATGACGCCATCACTGATTGGTCGACAGCAACTTGACTGTCATCACCTCAGAGTCGACTTTAATATGGAGCTAGAACTGGTTCTAAACCCTATGAGCAAGCGAGGCAGAGAGGGAGTGACCCGGCCCAGAGGAAGCCCGGGGCCCCCGTCTGGAGGGTTAGGGTTAGCGGATGAAGATGGATGGATAGAACTGCCAATAGGAACGTGCCCCCGCCCAACTGGCCAATAGGAACATGGCCCCGCCCAACTGGCCAATAGGAACATGGCCCCGCCCAACTGGCCAATAGGAACGTGGCCCCACCCAACAGGCCAATAGGAACGTGGCCCCCGTCTGGGGGGTTAGGTTAGCGGATGAAGATGGATGGATAGAACTGGTTCTTTATTACATGCCAGAAAATAAATGAAAACAATGTTGGAGAGAAAAAGTTATCACACTGAAAGCAAAGAAGCATTTTCATGGTGTAACTAGAAAATGCATTCCTGCAGAAAATGTGTGGGAATGCTGAATAGCTAAATTACTAAAGCTAACCTGGTTGAATAGCTTAAATCAGTAAAAGTTGTGAGAATAGTTGAAAAAGTAGGAATGGTTGTAATTAAATTGAATACCATTGTAAAAAAGATGTGGAAAAAATTAAAAAAATTTAAATGCTAAAGCTAAACTGGATAAACAGCTTAAATCAGTAAGAAGAAGTTGAGGTAGTGAGAATAGTTGAAAAAGTAAGAATGGTTTTAATTTAAGTTGAATAACACCACTACACCATAAGGAGCTAGAGCTAGATTTTAAAAATTGAATGGTTTTAATAACTGAAAGTCTGCAGAAGATACGGACAACCGAAAAACGTACGGAATAATAAAAAAACATAAAGCCTTTGTCAGGGTTGATGTACTACAGCGGGAATCAAACCCTCTTCCATATCCACTGGGCCATTACTAGGGGTTAACTGTCTTCATGGGTGAGGTATTGCTGTGGGAATAGATCCCGGGTCTCCTACACGAGGGACACATTTCATGACCACCATGCCACCACTGTTATAGCTGTGTGCTAAGCTATACATGGTAATATATAATGTATCTGTGTGTGTCTCTATCTGTCTGTGTGTGTGTGTGTGTGTGTGTGTGTGTGTGTGTGTGTGTGAGAGAGAGAGAGAGAGAGACAGACACAGACAGACATAGTATGGAGTATGGTTGCCTTGGAGACTAAGACCAATAGGAAGCCTTTCATCTCTGTGATGTCATCTCTTTGATCTGTAATCAGTTAACAATGATTAGATTAGATTAGATTCAACTTTATTGCCATTACACATGTACAGGTACAAGGCAACAAAATACAGTTTGGGTCTAAGTGCAATAGCAGTAAGTGCAGGATCTACAATGGTATACAATGCAGCTGTCACCTCAGACACACTGAACAAGCTCTCAAACAAATGGTCATTCCGCCAAAAGGATACAAGATACAAATAAAGTAACCTGCTCATGACCACCAGAAGGCATTTTGAACGTATTGATATAATATTCATGTGGATAAACTTAGAAATGTGGGCGTATCAGCGATGTAAAAAAGTGCTTTGCTCTGCGTTCTGCTCAGAAATGTGGACGATGTTTAACATGGCAGTGAATGGAGGAAGATTGGGAACTCTTGTCATTTGAAAGCTCGCTGAGCAAAAAGTATAATTTATATCGCATATGAAACTAGACAAGAATACCTACGTTTTGATGTATAAATCGTTATAATTGTTGGCATGGGAGCAAGTTATAGAGAGCGGAGTAAGATACATTTTGAATCTCTCCACTCTAGTGACATCACTCCAGACTCTACTTCACGCAATACACACTCATTATACAGAAAAATCCTAAAATTTACACTATACTTAAACTGCTTTTTCACAAAAACTGTAAAATGTATCAATCTGAAAAGATAAAGCCGGATAGCTGAATAGTTTGTGAACGTTTTAAAGTTTGAACCACGTCTTTAGAAGAAAGTATGAAGGAGCTGAAAATTTTGGGAGCAGAAGAAGATTTGAAGGATTTGAAGCTTGCTCTCATTGACTTTAATGTTAAAATAAAATGTTTAAAAGCTTAATATTTGAAAAAGTATAAATAGTGATGCTAGGAACGTGGCCCCGCCCAACTGGCCAAAAGCAACATGGCCCCGCCCAACTGGCCAAAAGGAACGTGGCCCCGCCCAGTTGGCCAATAGGAGCATGGTCCCGCCCAACTGGCCAATTGGAACGTGGCCCTGCCCAACTAGCCAATAGGAACGTGGCCCTGGCCAATAGGAGCGTGGCCCTGCCCAACTGGCCAATAGGAACGTATAGTGTGTATAAATATATATATAAATATACATATATATGTATATACAGTATATATTATATCTAGCATGTTCTATGTATATAGTATATTTCTATAGTATATGTTATATCTAGCATGTTCTATGTATATAGTATATTTCTATAGTATATGTTATATCTAGCATGTTCTATGTATATAGTATATTTCTATAGTATATGTTATATCTAGCATGTTCTATGTATGTAGTATATTTCTATAGTATATGTTATATCTAGCATGTTCTATGTATATAGTATATTTCTATAGTATGTTCTATGTTATATCTAGCATGTTCTATGTATATAGTATATATTTCTATAGTATATGTTATATCTAGCATGTTCTATGTATATAGTATATTTCTATAGTATATGTTATATCTAGCATGTTCTATGTATATAGTATATTTCTATAGTATATAACGTTCTATATAGGACGGGGTTCTAGCATGATATAGTATATGTATGTTTCAACAGTAACTATTCCACCAGAAGGAGTTCATAACATAACTCATGATTACTGAGCTGGACGTCTCTTATTTTATGGATTTGATTTGCAAATAAATGAATAAACTGTGATAAGAGTCCTGTTGTCACACGGATATGTAAATGTGCCGTAATAATAAAGACTATTAACATTTATGAAACATGAAACACTCACCTGATGCAGCCATGATGAGCAGAAGAAGTCTGTCCATCTCGCCTCGCCGTCCTGGCTGTGTGTCTTCAGACAGGACGCTGCTCTCGCTCGTCCTATGTGTCTTCAGACAGGACGCTGCTCTGGTCGTCCTCGCTGTGTGTCTTCAGACAGGACGCTGCTCTCGGTATATGTGTGTCTTCAGACAGGACGCTGCTCTCGGTTGTCCCTAGCTGTGTCTTCAGACAGGACGCTGACTAGGATATGTATGTGTGTCTTTAGACAGGATCGTCGTCCTGTGTGTCTTCAGACAGGACGCTGCTCTCGGTTGTCCTGCTGTGTCTTCAGACAGGACACTGCTCTCGGCATGTCCTCGCTGTGTGTCTTCAGACAGGACGCTTTCTATGTATTTATGTTAACTCGCTGTGTGTCTTCAGGTCTTCTGTCCTCGCTGTGAGGACACTGTTAATATAACTCTTGTTCCACATGAACAGAGAACAACTCCTCTGTAACTATTTACATGTTAGGCAAATAATGATCAGAACAGACAATGGAAACGGTTCCTCTTTCTCTAAAAATGGTTGATGCCTACAGCCATATACAAATAAATAAACACACTCACACACACACACGCACACACACACACACATCAGTTCACAGAGAAGGTTGAGCCTATACCCACACACAAACACACACACACACACACACACACACACACAGACACACACACATACACCTGTATGCGTTGTTGTACTGTGCCTTTACTTAGTATGATTGAACACATCATAAACAAAATCATTTTTAAAGAAATACTGGTTGTCATCGATCTCCAACGACAAACACGAGACCTGCTTTACAAAGCAGCTTTTTACTGTATGTTGTTTTAATTTTACATATTTTCACTAAATCATCAAACGGCCTTTGCATCTATTTCCTTTTTTATGAACCCAGTTCCATCCTACAAGCCTCATTCTGCCTCTAATTTAACTTTAAAGACGCTAAACTCTGGAATGGCCATAATGTGGTGAAGGACCAGGGAGCCGGGTGTGTTGGTGTATTAAGACTTCACCAGAAGCTCTTACAACAAGATCATGTTATTTTAAAATTCGCCCAGCACCAGAGTCCAGAGCCCAGATGGTGGGTCAGCCCTGTAAGGAATACTTTCCTCGCTAAATTACCTTTTGTATATTAATAACTCTGGTGGAATAGGCGAAGTAAACATGAGAAGCTGAACAGGTGCTCATGAGTGAGAAGGGCTGAAAATGATGTAGGAAGCACAGAGACAGACAGACAGACAGACAGGTGACATGATTCCAGATTAATTCAGATAAGATAACATCAAAATACTTTAGGGCAACTGTAAATGTAATTTTTATTTTATGTATACTTAAAACTTTTAAAATCATCACTAAAATATTTTTGTGTAATCTGCTGTAATCTATTTCTAACACAGACAGACAGACAGACAGACAGACAGACAGACAGACAGACAGACAGACAGACAGACAGACAGACAGACAGGTGAAATGATTCCAGATGAATTCAGATGTCTGGAATAAGAAGAATTTTATTATTTGTGTAGATAATCAAACGGTTTCAGAAGAAGAGGTTGTCTTGTTGCTAAGAGACAGATAATTAATTATCAGCATTCACACAAGTTAATGATCAAATATAACAAGAAAAGCATCTAATCTCCAGATAATATATTAAGATATGATCAAATATAACAATAAAAGCATCTAATCTCCATATAATATATTAAGATATGATCAAATATAACAAGAAAAGTCATCTAATCTCCAGATAATATATTAAGATATGATCAAATATAACAAGAAAAGCATCTAATTTTCATGTTTACAAGCATGTAAAAAGATGAATTGATTATAAAAATAGTTGTGACTAATTGATCAAAAGTGTAACTTCAGTAGTTTTCAACATGGACCCTATTTAGTTAAAGGTTCAGTAGGTAACTTTTGTAAAAATGTATTTTTTACATATTTGTTAAAACTGTCACTGTGCCCTGACAGTAGAATATGAGACAGATAATCTGTGAAAAAATCAAGCTCCTATGGCTCCTCCTGTGTCCCTGATGCCATTTGGCAGAAATGCAACGCCCATCCAAAACAGCCAATCAGAGCCAGGAGGAGGGTCTTAAAGTGTCAATCATTCTTGTTGCTCAAACCCCCCCCCCCCACACACAGCCAATACCGTGTTCAAGCTCAAGACTGCCCGTGTGCTGCAGCTGTGCTAATCACAGAAACAACTTTTCAGGAAAACTGCCAATTTCAGTGACACCTGCTCAGAAAACAAAGACGGGCAAACAGAAGAAGACCGATGACTAAAGCAGCTAAAAGAAAGAATTAAACCGATATGAAAATAAAACGAGGGTCACCATCGAAATGGCTTGTCAGAGGTGGAGGGAGATATGTCACGCCTCCTGAAAGGATTCAACAGTTCAATCAGAGCTAGCCACATTTCTGCTGTGACATGTAAGTATCCCTGCTTGATTTGTTTCATTTATTAATAACCAGCACAAACTAAGATAGCGATGGTTACAGTATCGCTGGTATAGCAAAATCTCATGTTACTCTGTAGCTTGTTGCTAGCTAAGTCTAACAGTTAGCTTGTTAGCTTGTAGCACGGCAGGAATGTTGTAGCTAACTCGTTCACCCTCAGTATAAGCAATATTGTTTGATCCCTAAATATAAGCCTAAATGTGTTTTTGTCTATCATAATTAAATATGCAGCTATAAAACTACTTTAATTGTCTGTCCCTCCCCTGTAATATTCCCCCTAAGATTGTAAATCAAATGTCTGACACACATTCTTTATGCTCCTAGTAACAGGTCAGACATGGTCCAGACACAGAGCAAGAAAAGGAATCGTCTTTCAGTCCAAATCAAGATGTTCAGTATTTCCTTGTGTGTACTTTGCAAAAAGCTGATTTATTTGACCCATATGCAAAATAAAACCTAAATATTTCTAAGATGTTGTTATTCCAGGCTTAGTGAGCTTCCTCAGTGATTCATCATTCCTACTGAAAGTTTAGTGTTTTAAATTGATCCAAATAACAAGTAATTCAGTAATGTACTGTAAATGTTGATTTTGTTCTCAAAATATAATTACATAAACATTTTTAATCCCTTTTTTATTGAAAAATATTTCCAAAAAAGCTTTTAATAATAGAAATATTTTAAATAAGCAATTTTTTTACAAAAAAGTTTTAAAAGCACAGCACACAAGAAGAAGCTAAACCCTCCTCAGAATAAATCCCCTGTATTGTGTGGAAAATTGGTGGCCCTGCTTACTATGCGCGTTCACGGCAGGCTCGAGGACCTGTGGAGGGGGGCTGTAGCTTCAGCAGAGAGCAAGGGGAGGAGCCTGTAAGGTGTGCTTGTTCAAATTTTTAGGCTAAGTCCACGTTTCCTCAAAACTACCTACTGCAGCTTTAAAGAGTAAGATCCTTTTAGTTTACCATGAAACAGAAATCACCGTCACCAACCCACCAGACTCCATGTAAATAATCACTACTTTTAGCGTGTATAGAGCAGCATATCTCCACCAGACTCCATGTAAATAATCACTACTTTTAGCGTGTATAGAGCAGCATATCTCCACCAGACTCCATGTAAATAATCACTACTTTTAGTGTGTATAGAGACAGCTACATGGGAAAATAGGGTCCAGGTTGAAAAAGAAAATCCAGAACTGACTCTGAATCAGCTGATAGTTGCAGCTCTGTTCTGCTCCGTCACATCTTAGAGGAAAGAAAGAGACGCAGCAACTCAACATTACAGCTCGTCCCTCTTCCTCCTCCTCTTGTTGGTCTTCTGGTCTTCCTTGTGGAAGACTGTTCCATCGGCCTGCTTCCTCCAGCTCAGCTTGATGTTGTGGTCCAGCCCCTGGGCCCTCAGCTTCTGTTGGAGCTGAGACACCAAACTCATCTTATTAGATTGGTTCTTCATGAAGGTAAAACAGTAGAAAACATGATGTACCTGATTCAACATGGCCGCCATCACAGCAGGGTCATTCAGATCCACGTCCCCCTTCTTCTCAAACTTCACTTTCATCACTTTCTTTGTAACACGAACCACTTTGGAAAGATCAAAGAAACTTTATGAGTTCAAACATGACTTTACATCGCAGAATATACAGCTCCATATCAACAGATGAAGGTTTCTGGAGAACATCAACGCAGATCATGGTTTTAAAAGTTGGAACATACAATAACAGCCCAATGAGTTATTTAACAAGGAGTAATGAACCTGCATACAAGCAAGCAGACCCACTGGACCGAGGGGCCCTGGTGGTCTAGACCTGCTCTATCTGTAGATTATAGAGTGGTAGACCTGCTCTATCTGTAGATTATAGAGAGGTCTAGACCTGCTCTATCTGTAGATTATAGAGAGGTCTAGACCTGCTCTATCTGTAGATTATAGAGAGGTCTAGACCTGCTCTATCTAAAATTATAGAGTGGTCTAGACCTGCTCTCTACCTGTAGATTTGAGGTCTGGTTACCTGCTCTATCTTAAATTATATGTCTAGACCTGCTCTATCTGTAAATTATAGATGGATCTAGATTGCTCTATCTGTAAATTATAGAGTGGTCCAGACCTGCTCTAATAGATTATAGATAGTTAGACCTAGATAGATCTGATAGATCATAGATGGTCTAGATAGCAGGATCAGATGCTGCATTCATCATCGGGGTGATAAGGGAAATGAACACCTCCATCACATTTATTTCTGGTTACCTACAGAATATATTTAGATTCTTGTATGTAATTCTAGATAGATAGATAGATAGATAGATAGATAGATAGATAGATAGATAGATAGATAGATAGATAGGTAAATAGATAGATAGATAGAGTATTAATTACTCATTTATAATATACTTGAGTCTGATGCGTTTCACATTTATAAAAGAATTATGAACAGTCGGATAAAAAAAATCTGAATTGAGCATCAAGGCTCACCTGGACCGTACCACTCACCTGGACCGCACCACTCACCTGGACCGTAGCAAATGAACGCTCTCTCCATGTCACATGGCCAGCCCTCCCAGGCTCCTGATTGGCTGAAGTCTGCAGCCACGCAGGTCTGGTTCCCCTTGACATCAGGTTGCCCGGTCTTCCAGAAGATGAATGAGGAGGAACTTCCATCAGACCACTTCCAGGGGTCTCTGAAGAGGCCGATCAAGTAATAAGCTTCTACACCTAGCATCGCCTGTATCTTCTGGTTGTCTGCAATGTTTCTCACACTGGCCAGGTCTGTGTAGTGAGCTCTGCAGTAGTTCTGGGCGTTAGTCCATGTCATACGGGAGGTGACGAGGACAAAAGTCACATTTGACCCTGAAAATGGAGCAGAGAGAAGTGTAGAAGCAGCAGAACATCCAACCTCCATCCATCCACATCTGGGATTCAGGTCTTTATAATATCTACAATACATCCACTGAGATAGAAAGAACCACATCAATAACTAACTCAACAGTCTCTCCACTTTAATAAGAGATGTCCTTAAATCTATAAAACAAGATTATATTGTTTTATATTGTTTTGATTATATGTATATCTGCATATTTCCTCTAGGTTATTAAACACACGTGTGTTTATATTGTAAGATGTGTGCACGTGAACATGCACAAGTCCAATCTCTATAATGTAAGAGGTCTTCCTCTGAGCTGTTCCCTCTCATTGTGCCGTCTTATTATCTCAGTCAGCTGGAAAGCTCTTTGAATGGCACCACCTGGCTGGAAGCTGCTGTTGGTCGGAGTCACTGTTACCACGGAGACCGGAGTAATGAAAACAAAGAGGCAACGAGAAGCAGAGAAGGGAAACTTCACCAGTTAATACTCTCACCTCTGACATCTGCACAGACTGGATACATTGGGCTGGCACAACTGTAGTCGCGCCAGAGTCCATTAGATGGACTAATCCCTGTGCAAGCTTTTCCACTGTATCCATCGTTTGGTTCTCCTGACCCCCATAGTCTGAAGTCCGTCTCCCCGGGTTTGTAGAAACTTGGGTCTGACAGGGACCACCTCCAGCTGTCCCCGGACAGTCCTATCCAGGCTCTCTGGTTGCATTTAGACACTTTGTTAATTTCCATTAATGTAGTTTACATTTCAGTTTTCCTAGGTGAGAGACACTTTAAGATTAGCTGAGCTAGACTAACCAATATTAACCAAACAAAGGTTTCTTTCTTTCTTCTGTTCCCTCTCAATCGCACACACTTCACAAATTTGAAAATCTTGAAAAGCTCAATCCCAGTTGGAAGCACAGAAGCATTCGGTGGTGAAACTGCAGTGATGTGTCACAAATATCATTAAAATGTATTTAAGAAATATCTGTCAGCTCTCTGGTTGTGATATGAAGGATTAGCGATAGTTTCTGATTTTAATGAGCTTCTCGAGAACATAGACCTTTGCTGTTCTAAATACTGTTTGTGATGATTTAGTTTGTCAAATGTTTTGCTGCATTAGTTGTTTCTAGGTTTCAGGGTCTTGTATCGGGGGCAGCGGCTCTGAGGACGTGGACTGTCTCCTCTCTGTGGGGGAAGGAGCCGGAGCTTGTGTGGGAGGTGCCGCGCTACCAGTTAGACCTGGTGGGGCTCACCTCTACGCACAGTCTCGGTTATGGACAGATACCCCTGGATAGGGGTTGGACTCTCTGGAGTTGCCCAGGGTGTGAGGCGGCGGGCGGGTGTGGGGATACTCACAAGCCCCCGACTGAGCGCCGCTGCGTTGGAGTTTACCCCGGTGGACAAGAGGGCCACCTCCCTACGCCTGCGGTGGGTGGTGGGGAGACTCTGACTGTTGTTTGTGCATATGCACCAAACAAGAGTTCGGAGTACTCTGACTTCTTGGAGATCTGGAAATGGAGTCCTGTATGGGAATGGAGTCCTGTAAGGGGCTCCAGTAGGGGACTCTATAGTTCTGCTGGGGGACTTCAACGCACACGTGGGCAATGATGGAGATACATGGAGAGGCTGACTGAGGAGGAACAGGTGGAGTGGTGGTCTGTTGTTGGACTTCTGGTCTAGTCATGGATTGTCCATAACAAACACCATGTTCAATGCTCATAAGTGTACAAGGTACCCGAGCACCCTAGGGTGTTTATAAGTGTACGTGGTACGAGAGCACCCTAGGGTGTTTTTAAGTGTACGCGGTACCAGAGCACCCTAGGGTGTTTATAAGTGTACGTGGTATGAGAGCACCCTAGGGTGTTTTTAAGTGTACGCGGTACCAGAGCACCCTAGGCCATATTTTATAATCGTTTTATCTGATCTGAGGCTGTATGTTTTGGACACTCGGGTGAAGAGAGGGGCAGAGCTGTCAACTGATCACCATCTGGTGGTGAGTTGGGTCGGGTGGTTGGGGGAGACTCTGGACAGACCTGGTAGGTGGGGGGGGGGGGGGGGACTCTGGACAGACCTGGTAAGCCCCAACGGGTAGTGCAAGTAAATTGTGAACATCAGGACGAGGCCTCTGTCCAATGGATTTCCAACTCACACCTCCGGTGGAGCTTTTTGTGCATCCCTGGAGGCTGGGGGGCCCTGGGGGCCCTGTGGGGAATGGGGGTCCTTGTGGGGGCTGGGGGTCCCTGTGGAGACTGGGGGCCCTGTGGGGGATGGGGGTCCCTGTGGAGGCGGGGGGGGGTCCTGTGGAGGCTGGGGGCATTGAACCTGAGTGGACAATGTGCACAAAGCAAAAAGGACAAAGCTGCGGGGGGGGAGCTGTGGTCTTAGGTGCCTCAAGGGTCTTTCCGGGATATGTTATCCCCGAGGACTCCGGAGGCAGATGCAGAGTACCGAAGGGCCCAAAGGGCTGCAGCCTTTGCCGTGGAAGAGGCAAAGCAGCTGGTGTGGGAGAAGACATGAAGAAGACATGGAGAAGACCTGGATGGAGAAGACCTGGACTTTCGGTCGGCACAAAGGCACAAGGCAAAACTGTTGGCCAGCTCAGGAGGGGGAAGAATGTCCTCTATGGTAGAGACAGAGCTGGAGGATGATGCTAACATGTCCTCTATGGTAGAGACAGAGCTGGAGGATGATGCTAACACGTCATCTATGGTAGAGACAGAGCTGAAGGATGATGCTAACACGTCCTCTATGGTAGAGACAGAGCTGTAGGATGATGCTAACATGTCCTCTATGGTAGAGACAGAGCTGGAGGATGATGCTAACATGTCCTCTATGGTAGAGACAGAGCTGGAGGATGATGCTAACACGTCCTCTATGGTAGAGACAGAGCTGGAGGATGATGCTAACACGATCCTCATGGTAGAGACAGAGCTGGAGGATGATGCTAACATGTCCTCTATGTGTTTTGTAGGATCAGAGCTGGAGGATGATGGACATCCAATGGTAGAGGCAGAGCTGGAGGATGATGCCCAGGACCTATGGTGAGACAGGGGAAAGTCCAGGGTTGGATGGAGGCCTCAGGTTGAAGACCCAGGACTGGTGGAGGGGCGTCCTGGTGTGAAAGACGGATCAGGGGAAGACCCAGGATCCTGGAGGGAGCCTGGGAGTATGCCTCAACCAATCCAGGTTTTGTGGATCTGGAGAAGGCCAGGGACGTCCAACTGGGAGGAGGCCTCGGGGAAGACCCAGGACTAGGTGGAGGGATGTCCAGTTGGATGGAGGCCTCAGGGAAGACCCAGGACTAGGTGGAGGGACGTCCAGCTGGTAGGAGGCCTTGGGGAAGACCCAGGACTAGGTGGAAGGACGTCCAGCTGGGAGGAGGCCTTGGGGAAGACCCAGAACTAGGTGGCGAGATTAGATCTCCAACCTGGCCTGGGAACGCCTGGGAGCCCCCCAGTCGGAGCTGGGTAATGTGGCTCAGGAAAGGGAAGTTTGGGGTCCCCTGCTGGAGCTGCTGCCCCCGAGACCTGATACCGGATAAGCGAACGAAGATGGATGGATGTTCAATGTAAGAGACGACAACCACTCAGTAACAATATATATTCAAATGTTTATGTTAATTTGAGGCTTGAGCTGTCCGTGGACATCTTCCAAAGGTTACAGTCTTTGTTTTTCTGCTGCAGCTCAATAGTCTGTCTGCTGAAGGTTAAACACAAACTCTTTAGACTTCTACTACATTTCAAAGATGAATATTGTAGTTTTTCCTGCTCTACATGTAGTTCTTAGTTCCTCTGGAGGGTTTCATCCCTCCTGTCAGAAAGACTTAGACATGAAGGAGAAAGGTGAACTCACATAGCTGTTATCAGAGTAGACCATGTGGTCTAGTTTGTTGTTCCTTCTCTACAGAGACCAGGTTCTTGTTTCTCTCTGCAGGGGCTTCATTCTTCCTGTCATACACAAAATAGTACTGACGTCCACATGAAGGAGAAAGGTGAACTCACATAGCAGTTTATCAGAGTAGACCATGGTGGTCTAGATCTAGAATTATTATAGTGTTGTTATATACAGGATCTTCATATATATATATGGTATATGTTATATCTAGCATGTTCTATGACCAGGTATGTATATTTCTCTGCAGTATCTCTGGGCTAGTATATGTTATTCCTGTCTAGCATGTTCTATGTATATAGTATATTTCTATAGTATATGTTATATCTAGCATGTTCTATGTATATAGTATATTTCTATAGTATATGTTATATCTAGCATGTTCTATGTATATAGTATATTTCTATAGTATATGTTATATCTAGCATGTTCTATGTACAGTATATACATACTATAGTATATGTTATATCTACATGTTCTATGTACAGTATATAGTATATTTCATAGTATATGTTATATCTAGCATGTTCTATGTATATAGTATACATAGTATATGTTATATCTAGCATGTTCTATTATAATATTTCTATAGTATATTTATATCTAGCATGTTCTATGTATATAGCTGGATTTCTATAGTATATGTTATATCTAGCATGTTCTATGTACAGCGGGGTATATTTCTATAGTATATGTTATATCTAGCATGTTCTATGTATAGTAATTTCTATAGTATATGTTATATCTAGCATGTTCTATGTATATAGTATATTTCTATAGTATATGTTCTATCTAGCATGTTCTATGTATATAGTATATTTCTATAGTATATGTTCTATCTAGCATGTTCTATGTATATAGTATATTTCTATAGTATATGTTATATCTAACATGTTCTATGTATATAGTATATTTCTATAGTATATGTTATATCTAGCATGTTCTATGTATATAGTATATTTCTATAGTATATGTTATATCTAACATGTTCTATGTATATAGTATATTTCTATATATTTCTAAATAGGGCCGAGCCCTCTGTCGTGTTTCAACAGGAACTATTCCACCAGAAGGAGTTCATAACATAACTCATGATTACTGAGCTGGACGTCTCTTATTTTATGGATTTGATTTGCAAATAAATGAATAAACTGTGATAAGAGTCCTGTTGTCACACGGATATGTAAATGTGCCGTAATAATAAAGACTATTAACATTTATGAAACATGAAACACTCACCTGATGCAGCCATGATGAGAAGAAGAAGTCACCATCCTGCCTGCAGCCCATGATGAGTGTCTTCAGACAGGACACTGCTCTCCGCTTCGTCCTCGCTGTGTGTCCAGACAGGACGCTGCTCTCGCTCGTCCTCGCTGTGTGTCTTCAGACGGGACGCTGCTCTCAGTCGTTCTCGCTGTGTGTCTTCAGACGGGACGCTGCTCTCTCTCGTCCTCGCTGTGTGTCTTCAGACAGGACGCTGCTCTCGGTCTTCCTCACTGTGTGTCTTCAGACAGGACGCTGCTCTCGGTTGTCCTCGCTGTGTGTCTTCAGACAGGACGCTGCTCTCAGTCGTCCTCGCTGTGTGTCTTCAGACAGGACGCTGCTCTCAGTCGTCCTCGCTGTGTGTCTTCAGACAGGACAGCTGCTCTCGGTTGTCCTCGCTGTGTGTCTTCAGACAGGACGCTGCTCTCGGCCGTCCGCTGTGTGTCTTCAGACAGGACGCTGCTCTCAGTCGTTCTCGCTGTGTGTCTTCAGACGGGACGCTGCTCTCGCTCGTCCTCGCTGTGTGTCTTCAGACAGGACGCTGCTCTCGGTCTTCCTCACTGTGTGTCTTCAGACAGGACGCTGCTCTCGGTTGTCCTCGCTGTGTGTCTTCAGACAGGACGCTGCTCTCAGTGTGTGTCTTCAGACAGGACGCTGTGTGTCTTCAGACGGGACGCTGCTCACTCGTCCTCGCTGTGTGTCTTCAGACAGGACGCTGCTCTCGGTCTTCCTCACTGTGTGTGACAGGACGCTCTTTGTCCTCGCTGATGGACGCTGCTCTCGGTCGTCCTCGCTGTGTGTCTTCAGACAGGACGCTGCTCTCAGTCGTCCTCGCTGTGTGTCTTCAGACAGGACGCTGCTCTCGGCCGTCCTCGCTGTGTGTCTTCAGACAGGACGCTGCTCTCGGCCGTCCTCGCTGTGTGTCTTCAGACAGGTCTCAGCTCATATAACTCTTGTTCCACATGAACAACTCCTCTGTAACTATTTACATGTTAGGCAAATAATGAGCAGAACAGACAAAAATGGTTGATGTGTACAGCCATTTACAAATAGACAAACTCTCTCTCTCACACACACACACACACACACACACACACACACACACACACACACACTACAGACACATTTTGTCTGTCAATTTACTGGAAGACTGCACTTGTCCTTTTGTGTTGATACATGCAACTCTCTGCATCTGATTCTACATTTATCTTTGGAACCAAGCTAACCGGTCTTTCTGCTACTGCCTCTTTCCTCTGCTTCTCAGGCGGTCTTTTCCATTCAATACAAATTGTAATTTGGTAAGCTAATGGGTGCTGTGCTCCTTTAGTTGTGGTTAGAAATGACTTTGTTTATATGTATATGTATGGTGAAGGTATATGATGATATGGGGCTATTTTAATTCCAGAAGCCAAGGGAACTTTATCAGGATGCATACTATCCTGATGCATGAAATAACTGGCCTTTAATAATAAAATCTGCCTCTATGGGAATTTAACATAGTGGTATGTATACTTATGCCCCCTATATTTTAAGGAAGAACATTTATTTATTTACAATACATTATTCATTCACAAAGAAAATTGGTGTCCTTAAAAGGTTGGATTTTACCTCATTTTTTAATTAAGGCATTAAGATAAATTTCCAAAACATTATTTTTTTATTCCTCTTTTTAGTCAACTTTACCATGGGCATGTAAACTTATGAGCACAACTGTACTTGATAAAGTTCTACAACATCATAGCTCAGGTTCACAAACAAGCCCGTATGGATCATTTTATGACCGTTTGAATCGAAAAGAGAATGAATTGCTGTCTGGTGAGGAATTTCACATTGCTCTTGGGTTGTTTATTGATGATTTCGAGGTATGTAACCCTTTAAGTACTGCCAAAAATGACTACAAGGTTTGTGGTGAGTATTGGCTGATTGGTAATCTACCTTTTCAGTATAGGTCCTCTCTTTCGTCCATCTATCTTGCAACATTGTGTCGTAGGAAAGACATCATCACTTTTGGATATGAGAAGATTCTTGAGCATCTGATCAAAGATATTGCGCTTCTTGGACTCTTTATTCTGAGACTAGGTGAGAGTGTAACTGGCACAATTTTGTATGTTTCCACTGACAATCTTGAATCTCTACCCTCAGAACCCAAGAGTCAATTGATAACTGTCTGTCTGAACTGCAACAAAATGAACGTTTGAAAAGTGTTGATGGTGTAAAGCGAGCTTGTCCATTGGACAGATTAGTTTATTTTCAAACTGCAAAAGGGTTCCCTCCAGATATCTTGCATGACTTGTTTGAAGGGATAGTCCGAGAGGGGCTAGCTCTTTGTATAAATGGTTTCATTTCATGTATGTTTTTCACGCTCGAAGAATTGAATAATGGTAATTTGGACATTTCCTTACAGATTTGTCGATAAACTTAACAAACCTCATAAAATAACCAAGAGTTCTCTTGTCAAAGGGACCATTGGTGGCATCGGCCATGAGAATTGGAATCTGCTTTGGTTGCTACCAGTGATAATCGGCCATTTAGTCCCTGAACATAACCAAGCATGGGGCATTCTCCTGGAATTGAAAGACATTGTCGAGATCATGTTTAGCCCCAAATTCACAGAAGAATCGTTGTGCTATTTGGAGTCCAAAATATCAATCCATAGGAGCTTACTCCTGAAGGTTTTCCCTGACTACAGGTTGAAACCGAAACACCATTTCATAGAGCATTATGCACACCATGTCAGGTGCTTCGGCCCTTTAGTTGACTTTTGGACTATCCGATTTGAAGCTAAACATAGTTAACACACCATCAGCTTCTTCTTGCCTACCATCTTAGAATGCCAAGTGTTTTCAAACCTGACTTGGAGGTGGTGAATATCACAAATATTTCACCAGAACTTTGGAGTTTTCTGTGAAGACCGCCATTCACCAGAAATACAACAGAGTGAAGTCTGTTGGTCTTACCTCAAGTGTGATTTTACATGGCACTAAATATTCTGAGGGCATGGTTGTATCTTTTGGACATACATGTGGGCTTCCTGACTTTGCTAAAATAGTCAAAATACTGGTTGTGTCACAGAAAGTATCATTCATTGTCGAACATTTCACAACCTGGTATATTGACCACCTCAGATGCTATGAACTGTGCAGGAATGAGACCTTGAACATCTCCATTGTAGATCATCAGGATCTTAATGACTACACTCCGCTGTCATTATACACCATCCAAGGACAACATTACATTTCTGGAACAGCTTTTCTACTTAAGTAAGGTAAGTATTAATTTGTGGTCTCCTTTATTGATAAATATTCAGAGCTGTAAACCTGTGAGGATTCACACACAATGTGTTGTCTGTCTTCCAATTTTATTGTTTATTCTTTGGTTCTTCTGGCTCTTACACTGATTAACTTTGTAATAATTTGCTCTTAGGAGATTAGTGCCAATATCAGTCATATTGCCTGTTGATGCATATTGAACATCCTACATGCAGGCTTAGTTTAATATTGAAACCTGTTTGTTTTGTCTCTCTGTGTCATGGCTCTAGGAACGATGCTGTTTTGTGTAATCGTTGCAGCAGATGACATTAGAAGACTTCAAATTTAAAGTGTTCCGGAAACACTTGATGCATTCATCAACATACTGAAGAGAGAACTAAGGATGCAACGCTGCTGATTGTGCAGTTTGAAGACCCAAATTTTGGAAATGAGTTGTGCAATTTGACCAGCATGTCCAACCTGCCAGAGGAGAGAGCTACTTTGAGGATTTTCCAGAAGCATGTCCCAGAGCCCTCAAATGAACAAGAGCCCTCAAATTATGAACAGGTTTCTGATTCCACACTGGACACTGCTAGCTTGCGATCAACATCCCAGACATAGTGGATTTTTGCCAGATTCCTTTGTCATCCCAAAGTTCCCTAGTGACATAGAGTTGAGACTCAAGCATGGCAATGATGCTTATTTCAGAGATGGCTCTCTCTTAGAAGTGCCTAGATCAATGTCTAGTGACATTCTTGACAACTTGGCAGAGGCAATATTTGCCATAAAGACCCACCAAACCCACGGAGAGTGTGCCATTGTTGCAAAAGCATTGGGGACAAATTTCCATGCTTGAAAGAGGCTGGCTCAACATGTGGGTGGTGTGCTTGGAGATACAGCATATACTTTAAAATGGGGAATTTCAGACAGAAGTTGCGCATTGCTGGGTCTGTGGAGCTCTCTGTGCATAAAAGGGGGAGGTCAGCGTCAGTGGATACCAGAAGACCAAAGAAGGCTATGAGGTCAGAGGTGAATTTCTTGAAATGCTTGAACAAGACCGACGCAATTTAGTGAGTGAAATGATGAAAAGGAATGTGGACTGGAAGAAAGTTGATGTCCTTATGGACAGCACCTTTTCTCTGAGGAGAAAGGAGATCATTGGGGAGGAGCCATTGGTCAAGGATCTCAAAGCCAGGTGGTCGGCTTTCTTCACAGAGCGACAGGTTAGTGCATTATTAAAGTGACTTGTATTACATTCTTCCTTTGATAATGTTCTGTTTTTATATTAATATTGTGTCTCCATGTTTGTTCCCGGGTTTTTATGCAGATTGAAGCAGAATTCCGGCGGATTGTCTCCGTGAATCTGAAGCAGCCATTTTTTGACCGCCTAGATGAGTTTGTCCCTAAGTTCCTGTGTCTTTACAGACAGAGACTGTAAAGTGTCAAGGAACTTCAGCTTTTTGTTGAGTCTCTAGATGATGATGTAAGTAATAGTGTCTGTTTCAGTAGTTTGACTGTCCTTTTAGGCAAAGTCTGTTCACTTGACAGCCATATTTGGTAACACCTTTTGAGCATGTATTTCAGATTAGTAAGTGCAGCTGCCTATCAGAATGAATGCAGAATGTGCCCATTAAACTACAATACACATAGGAAGGTCATAGCCACAAACAAAGTATATCGCTGAAAAGATTGGCATGTGTATCTCCCTAACAAAATTAGAACATAAACAGGGCATGATGACATTGTCAGAGTAAGAAATAATTATTTTAATCTGAAGTATGACTTTGGACTTCCAATGTTGCCTTCATCAAAATAGCCACCTTTTTCAGCAGTTACAGTCTTAGCATAAGAGAGGCCGCTTGAGGGTCTTGTGGACCATCAGATTACCAAGAAAAAGTGACGACTAGAAAGGTATTCTATGCATGCAAAAAGTGTCTATTTTGCAACCCAGTATTTCAAAGAGAAGCATCTTTTGTGATCACAGCACGACAACGGTAACGAGTAGTACCGCGGATCATGTCCCGGCGTGTGACGTGTCCTTTCCCCTTTCTTCTTTTCCTAAACCCAACCATCCCGTTGTCGCGCATCTCCCAGAGACGTTTCATTTCCCCGTTGTTGCGTCCCCTAGAGACTGCGGATCAAGTCCCGGCACACAAAAGAAACGAGATTAACGTGTCCCAGGACACGAATCAATCATTATTTCTTACTCTGACAATATCTTCATGTCCTCATGTTCTGTTTATAGCAATATTTTCTATATGATTAATCTCATGTATGTTTTCTTTCAAAAATTCATGGTGATCTCAAACTTTTAAAAGGTAGAGTAGTTGTTTTTACTTCTGCAGCACTGATGTCCTTTCTGGTCTGTATCCCTCTTCTATTTTCCAGAACTCAAATCAACAGAAGAGAGCAGTTGTTCTCCTCGGCCTCTCCCATTTCCTGAAAGAGGATCCCTCCCAGTTCTTCAAGATTTGTAAGGTATGTGAGGAATTATGACCCTGTAGTTATATGACATCTAGAAAATATGTCTTGATATAAGAATCCAACATGTGGAAAGACATCTGCTTAACCCTCATAATGTCCTCCCGAATGCCTTACACCTTTTGTCCTCTGGCGTTAAAAAATGACCCCGCCTGGTTTGACTGTTATTTAAAGCATACAGTATACAGTATACTTGTCTTATCAATAACGTTGTCTTGTATTATGTTATCTTGTACCTGGCACAACACGGTGCAAAACCCATTTCAAGTGTCTTTGCTATTTTAAGTTCCCGTCTTGCACCCACGTCGTTTAAATAGCAAAATTCATACATTTGCATCTTTATTTGAATCCATGGCGAGATGGTCTTACAGGGAGGTGTGTTCAGGTGCATTCTGGGCATATTGCTATCTTGCGGCAGCAGAAAGGGTTTGCGCCATTGACCAACAAAAGCCTGATCTAAAGTCAATAGCGCAGCATTTCTTATTAACTAATTAATTCAGTCCCTGGCCCTGCAGTCCTTGGGCAAGAACCCAGAGTGTAAATGTGTGTGAATGATGGTGGCACTTTGTATGGCAGCCTCAGCCACAGTGCATGTGAATTCGCATGTGAGTGTGTGTGAATGTTTCCTGTACTATGTAAAAGCGCTTTGAGTTGTCGTTAAGACTAGAAAAGCGTTATATAGATACAGTACATTTACACACAGGTAAGCATGCACTCATGCAAAAGATTACAAATAAAAATATGGCAGTGCAAATCTACCATCATAACATCATAACGCGCCTGGCTGTTAAAGGGAATGGGAGAGGACGCTCCCATGGTTTGTTGCATGATACGTCAAAAACACGCTGTCAAAGTAGTTGGACACGTTGCACCAGGCACCAGGCGCTTCACGCTGTGCGCTTAGATCGCCCTTAAAACAGGGCCCTTAGTCTTACTTCAGTTCATCTCATCACTACAGATTTTTCCCTTCATTTTGGAATTTAGAGCCAATAGCCCTTGTTTACATAAAATGATACCCTGTTTTAGAGTAAAAATAAAATGAAAATATTAATTATTTTGACTTAATATTGTTTTGGACTATTTGACTTATTACAGAGTGGTATATGTCAAAGTTTAGTAAGGATGCCGTTTTTGAATCATTTGAACTTTTTTCATGGCGGCCCATAATCACACCTGCAAGTCTCCTGTGCAGTATAGAGCTTCTGCCTCCTCATCGTGCTGCCTGTCTTTCTCAGACTAAACTGTGAAATGGCCCAACACCTGTGAGAAAAGACCTGTTCTGTTGTTTTGTTGTGGTTTCAACCATTGCTTGAACCCACACATCAAACATCCATGATCAAAGATGTTATGACCAGCAGTATGATGGGACTATTTGATCAAAGATGTTATGATCAGCAGTATGATGGGACTATTTGATTAAAGATGTTATGACCAGCAGTATGATGGGACTATTTGATTAAAGATGTTATGACCAGCAGTACGATGGGACTATTTGATCAAAGATGTTTTGGTACCATCAGTACATGGGACTATTTGATCAAAGATGTTTTGGTAATCAGTACGATGGGACTATTTGATCAAAGATGTTTTGGTAATCAGTACGATGGGACTATTTGCTCCATTGCACCACTTTGTGCCTCAGGGTCTTTTTGACCCCAGAGGACAACAGAAATTAAAAGGTTTAAATTCAGTAAAACACCCATAATTCAATCAAATTACTTCAAATGTATTTTAATCATTAAGAGCATAGTAGTAACTACCATTATTTTAAGAGTATTTGATTAATTAAAAACACATTTTGACGGCAAAAGATTTCATTTTGGTTTCAGAACGACCCCGGGACCAAACAAGAGGGTTAAATGGAGGACAAGTGAATTATTCAAAGTTGCAGTGACGGGATTCCTTGCTCATTAATTTGAAATTGTAATGTATTAAAAAGACATAGGGTAAACGGAAGAAATTCAAATACAAGACATGTAGAAAAAAAATTATTCATCAAAAGTATTTAAAAATCCTTTTTTTACTGGCTAGACAATTTAAAAGACATAGGGAGAAGCAACCCAAGGCACAGACAGTCTTCTTCAGGAGTGCTTCTCCTTTACAAAAGTTTGCATCAGATATTTTTATACCCAAGTTTGCAAAGCATCTTGAATTTTCATGTATTTGCAATCTTTTCTTATTACTTTGTTGTGTTTTCAGCCAACCAAAGAGAGTGAGGCAGTGAAAGGAATGAACGTCGGAATCTTGGTGGTCACAGAGGAGGATCCTCAACGCCCTGTCCCCAAGGAGATGATTGATGTTACACTGATTCTTGAGGAGCATGTTGTTCTTCAGGACCTGAAGGATGTGCCCAAAGCATTCGCCCTGCTGATGGGTCTGCTCTATGCCTTCAACATCCACTACCCAAAAGGGCTCAAGTACATGTTTGAGGTAATACAAAAGGTAATAATGAACATTGGTGGAGATACTTGCTCTGCAAGAGTTAATGGACTCCGGAACAAGCTCATGTCCAAGAGCCTGTGAAACTAAATGATTGTTGATTGCATTGTTTGTTCTGGAACGCACACAGTTATGTATATGTGCGGCTGAAAAATAGATGGACTAGGTAGTCCAGATAGTTTTCCCTATCTCTCAAAGGTGTTTGATGCTGAGATGGATTAGACCGTCCTGGTTGTTTTTATATTCCTCAAAAGTGCCACCTGTCAGTTTGGCTACATGGTTGTCATGGTGTTACTGTTCCTTTATTTTAAGTGTGCCTTTTAAGACCTTGTACCCTAGTAAGGTCAGTTGTTCGTAAAATGAAAAGGAGACAACTATTGCCATTCAATTTTTGTTTTACTCACTCAAATAACTAGCCTTGTTAAGTTGCTCTGTCAAACATTGCATGTTCTGGTAAGCACACTGTTATGCATATATTAGCTGTTGATGCTGAGGTGGACTAGAAGTCCTGAGAGCTGTTTTGCTCTGTCTCAAAATATGCTGGTTTTATTGCCTCTTGTCAACATATGTGACTGTATTTCTTCTTCAATTTGCCACTGTCATGCAAACTCGGGTATTTGTTATCTTAAACACTGACACAATCTCATACTCACTCTCTCTCACACACGCACATACACACAAGAAATCCTTGTGAGTGGATGAGACTAAAACATGTTGATGCTGTGTCTTACCAATGTTTTGAATTGAAACACTTGAATTTGTGAAATAAATGTTTTTGTTAATCTTGTCTCACACTTGTCTTGTGTAAACTTAAAAAAGAAAGTTGGAAGAACTTAGATTTTCAAGGCAACCGAGGCAACTTACTTGATATGTTAATTCAACAAACATAATGAAGTCAAGACAAATAAAAAGCTTAGTCAAGACAACTTCAAATGCACATTAGCCCGACTATGTGATGTTGAAGAACTGATGTAGATTGGAGTTGACTCCACACAGTCATTAGTCCATATAATCCATAATTAGAATTGGATCCACTAAATTGAAAGTTATGTTTACAAACAAACCTTAGTTGACTGAACATGTCATTAGTTAAGGGAACTTGCAACTTTAAGTTGAGAGAACTGAATTGTCTCTTTGTGCCAACTTAATATCTGATTTCCAAACAACTTAGAATTCCAAGGCAACCAGGTTACACAGTCAGCACACATGCAGAAGGCAGACAGGCAGACAGGCAGGCCGACAGGCAGACAGGCAGGCCGACAGGCAGACAGGCAGACAGGCAGACAGGCAGGCCGACAGGCAGGCAGGCAGGCAGACAGGCAGGCAGGCAGACAGGCAGGAGAAATGACTCCAGATGAAATCAGATGTCTGGAATAAGAATAATTTTATTATTTGTGTGGATAATTAAACAGTTTCAGAAGAAGAGCTTGTCTTGTTGCTAAGAGACAGATAATTATCAGCATTCACACAAGTTAATAATCAAATATAACAAGAAAAGCATCTAATCTCCATATAATATATTAAGATATCATCAAATATAACAAGAAAAGCATCTAATCTCCATATAATATATTAAGATATCATCAAATATAACAAGAAAAGCATCTAATCTTCATGTAATATATTAAGATATGATCAAATATAATAAGAAAAGCATATAATCTTCATGTTTAAGAAGGACCCTAAAAAGATGAATTGATTTATGAAAAGAAATCACCGACTAACCCATCAAAATGTAAATAATCAGTAGTTTTCAACATGGACCCATATTTCCACCAGTTACTCCATGTAAATAATCACTTTTTAGTTTACCATGAAACAGAAATCACCGTTTAGCACCAACTCCATGTAAATAATCACTACTTTTAGCGTGTATAGACAGCCAGACTCCATGTAAATAATCACTACTTTTAGTGTGTATAGAGCAATCACTCCACTTTTAGTGTGTATAGAGCAGCATATCTCCACCAGAAACACACTCCATGTAAATAATCCTAGTTTTGGAGATATGTATACAGCTAAAAGTAGTGATTATTCCATGGAGTCTGGTGGAGACTGCCATGTAAATAATCACTACTTTTATCATTGTCAAACACACTTCATTCAAACTACCAAAAACCGTCCTAGTCTGGTGGAGATATGCTGCTCTATACATGCTAAAAGTAGTGATTATTTACATGGAGACTGGTGGGTTTGGTGATGGTAATGTCGGGGCTGTTTCATGTTAAACTAAAAGGATCTTACTCTCTGTAATCTCTGTAAGGATCCATCCCATAATGTTGTCACACACTTAGAATAATAACCTGAGTCTGTCCTGTAGGGTTACATTACAGCTTGTTTCTACCTGATGCTGAAAATAGGGTCCAGGTTGAAAAAGAAAATCCAGAACTGACTCTGAATCAGCTGATAGTTGCAGCTCTGTTCTGCTCCGTCACATCTTAGAGGAAAGAAGAGACGCAGCAACTCAACATTACAGCTCGTCCCTCTTCCTCCTCCTCTTGTTGGTCTTCTGGTCTTCCTTGTGGAAGACTGTTCCATCGGCCTGCTTCCTCCAGCTCAGCTTGATGTTGTGGTCCAGCCCCTGGGCCCTCAGCTTCTGTTGGAGCTGAGACACCAAACTTATCTTATTAGATTGGTTCTTCATGAAGGTAAAACAGTAGAAAACATGATGTACCTGATTCAACATGGCCGCCATCACAGCAGGGTCATTCAGATTCACGTTGTTCTTGTTCTCAAACTTCACTTTCATCACTTTCTTTGTAACACGAACCACTTTGGAAAGATCAAAGAAACTTTATGAGCTCAAACATGACTTTACATCTCAAAATATACAGCTCCATATCAACGGATGAAGGTTTCTGGAGAACATCAACGCAGATCATGGTTTTAAAAGTTGGAACATACAATAACAGCCCAATGAGTTATTTAACAAGGAGTAATGAACCTGCATACAAGCAAGCAGACCCACTGGACCGAGGGGCCCTGGTGGTCTAGACCTGCTCTATCTAAATTATAGAGCGGTCTAGACCTGCTCTATCTGTAGATTATAGAGTGGTCTAGGATCACAGGACGCTGCATCCCTCATCGGGGGAGCTGGGGGGGAACGTGATGTAACACCTCCATCACATTTATTTCTGATTACCTACAGAATATATTTAGACTCTTGTATGTAATTCAAAAAATATCTAAACATGGTTTAAATTAGCAGAATGTTCATTTTTCAGTTCATCATTTCAGCCAGCAGGTGGCGGCGTCACACAGCAAGTAGCAACAACAGACTGGAGATGATCCGTGATCTTATCAGATTTAGTCTCTCTGACTTCTAAATGTCACTATCAGCCTCCCAACATGTGTTCTGGACAGAATAAGTCTTTAAATCAGACAAATAGCAATTAAAATCCCTCTGATTCAAAATCAATAAAAGGTTTATATAAAACGTCATCATGTTGTAAACCAATCAGCTGTTAGATAAGCTGAGAAGCCGGCGTTTCCCAGCATGCTCTGGGTCCGCCTGGGTCCGTCGGTGAAAACCAACTGCGCCCCCTGGTCTCAGACCTGCGGCCCCTGGTCTCAGACCTGCGCCCCCTGGTCTCAGACCTGCGGCCGCCTTGCTCTCGTGAGATTTCCGTGGCCCACGTGTGCATGACGTCATAGCGAGTCGGGATCAAGTCGGACACAAATCTACCCAGCATGCAACGGGCGCCGATCGCCGGTGATCGATTCTGCGCATAACTGGCTCATCTCCAACAAGCCTATTCACCTGGACCGTACCACTCACCTGGACCGCACCACTCACCTGGACCGCACCACTCTCCTGGACCTGGACCGTACCACTCACCTGGACCGTACCACTTACCTGGACCGTACCACTCACCTGGACCATACCACTCACCTGGACCGTAGCAAATGAACGCTCTCTCCATGTCACATGGCCAGCCCTCCCAGGCTCCTGATTGGCTGAAGTCTGCAGCCACGCAGGTCTGGTTCCCGTTCTTGACATCAGGTTGCCCGGTCTTCCAGAAGGTGAATGAGGAGGAACTTCCATCAGACCACTTCCAGGAGTCCCTGAAGAGGCCGATCCAGAAATAACCTAGCATCGCCTGTATCTTCTGGTTCTCTGCCATGTTTCTCACACTGGCCAGGTCTGTGTAGTTAGCTCTGCAGTAGTTCTGGGCTTTAGTCCATGTCATACTGGAGGGGACGATGACAAAAGTCACATTTGACCCTGAAAATGGAGCAGAGAGAAGTGTAGAAGCAGCAGAACATCCAACCTCCATCCATCCACATCTGGGATTCAGGTCTTTATAATATCTACAATAAATCCACTGAGATATAAAGAACCACATCAATAAACTAACTCAACAGTCTCTCCACACAAGAGATGTCCTTAAATCTATAAAACAATAGAGTTTGGACTTAATGTTTCTCAACATATGAATAATAAAAATAAAGGGGAAGGGGGGCCGTCAAACAGGTTGCGTATAGGCACCGACACTGTGGGTGCTCCGCTAACGAGCACCCACGAAGCTGATGGCGGTTCTGGGTCAGCTACACCTATCTTCTCCAGTCCTGTCTGTATCTGGGGGGAGTGGTGGTCCTGAGCTGAAAGATCCTTTCCTTTATCATGGAGTTGATAGGCGATGTGTTCATGGGGGGATGGGGGACCATGATAGGGATCTATCGGAGACCTTCCCTCTTCCCTAACTCTGCCAGTCCCTGTGGCTCAGGCAGAGAGGAGCTTTTCATAACTAGAGTTGATCAGGTCCTACCTGAGGTCACTGTCATCAGTATCAGTCACCCAATGGGAGAGCAGATCTCATACGATGACATCACTGATGATTTGGCATAGCAGAAGCCAGAAAGGTCCGGTTTAGTTCTAGTTAGGGGTCCAAGCCCGAAGGATGCGTGGACAGCAAAGCAATACGCGGTTCACACAGCAGGCGTTTTCCTAGAGATTATTCTTACTATTTTCCATTATTATTTTTCTTCTCCGCATAAAACTGCCGCTGCAGCCTAAACCGTACATGGTGGCGACGCGCCATTTTCAGGACTGGTCCAAAACTCCGCAAAGACCTCAGCCGAAAAAATGGACCCACTTCCACCACTAGGTGGCGTTATAGATGCGTTTGGCCCTATAACTCCCAAACCGTACATCGGATATTTAAAAACCTTATATCCACGCGTTCCCTGATCCTAGCTGAATCTCGTGATATAGGCCACGCCCATTTCTGCCAAGACTTTTATGTGTGAAAAATCGCGATTTTCTTTTTGATGGATACCATCTAGGCCCAGTCCTGAGGTGGTCCTTACAGTGGGGTACTGATTGCTTCAAGTGGGCGTGGCCTATGGGCCAACGTCTGGAATAACCACTTCCACTAAAGTGAATTACTTAAATTAACAGGGTAGATGTAGAAAGCCCAGAGTTTTCCGGGTCATTGTGCTATTAATCCGTACCGTTACATGCGCCTCTCCGTATCTCCGACGTCTGCCTCCCCCACCATTCGCTGTCGTGCGTTCCCCGGGTCGCTGAGCGCGGGGAGGCTTGGACCCTGTTGTAACTGCTTGCAGTTCTAGTTCTTTATTTTATTTGCATATTATTCTTAATACTTTATATTATTGTTGCTCTCTACTCTTGTTACATTTATCTGATTGTATATATTTTTGGCACATTTAAATATTTATTTTATTATAACAATGTAAATAAAAGATAAATAATGAGTAATGAAAACAAAGAGGCAACGAGAAGCAGAGAAGGGAAACTTCCCTAGTTAACACTCTCACCTCTGACATCTGCACAGACTATAAACGGTGCTACTCTGTCACATATGGTGTCGTCCCAGTAACCATCAGAATACATATATGCGCAGAGTTTTCCACTGGATCCTTCGTTTGGTTGTCCTGGCCCCCATTGTCTGAACTCCGTCTCCCCGGGTTGGTAGAAACCTGGGTCTGACAGGGACCACCTCCAGCTGTCCCGGGACAGTCCTATCCAGGCTCTCTGGTTGAGATATAAAGAATTAGACCCTGCTGTAGCTTTTTGTTGGAGACCATATGTCACACTTTAGATTCTACTACATTTCAAAGATGAATATTGTAGTTTTTCCTGCTCTCCATGTAGTTCTTAGTTCCCCTGGAGGGTTTCATCCCTCCTGTCAGAAAGACTTAGACATGAAGGAGAAAGGTGAACTCACGTAGCTGTTCTTGGAGTAGAACATGTGGTCTAGATCTGCGGTGTTGTTCAGGATCTTCATAACCTCCATGGAGTCCACAGAGACCAGGTCTGTGTGTTTCTCTCTGCAGTATCTCTGGGCTTCAGTAAAGTTCTTCCTGTCGTACACAAAATAGTACTGACGTCCAGCAGCTGATGAGACAGCACTCAGCCCTGTAGACACACACACACACACACACACACACACACACACACACACACACACACACACACACACACACACACACACACACACACACACACACACAGAGAGCAGATTTAATATGTTATACTATACACTACATTAACTGTTTAATCTGTTACACACTGAACACCACAGGATGAAGACCAAGCGTGTTGTATGACACTGAGGGAGACGACCAAGCGTGTTATATGATGCTAAAGGAGACAGCCAAGCGTGTTATATGACGCTAAAGGAGACAACCAAGCGTGTTATATGACGCTAAAGGAGACAACCAAGCGTGTTATATGATGCTAAAGGAGACGACCAAGCGTGTTATATGACACTAAAGGAGACGACCAAGCGTGTTATATGACGCTAAAGGAGACAACCAAGCGTGTTATATGACGCTAAAGGAGACAACCAAGCGTGTTATATGACGCTAAAGGAGACGACCAAGCGTGTTGTATGACGCTAAAGGAGACGACCAAGCGTGTTGTATGACGCTAAAGGAGACGACCAAGCGTGTTGTATGACGCTAAAGGAGACGACCAAGCAAGCGGAGACACCAAGTGTTATATGCATGACGCTAAAGGAGACGACCAAGCGTGTTGTATGACGCTAAAGGAGACGACCAAGCGTGTTGTATGACGCTAAAGGAGACGACCAAGCGTCTGTATTTTACGAGATGGAAGTGAGAATGTTTTGGGGAAATAGAGTTATTATTTTGGAAAAACTTTAATTTTTTAGATCATCATGAAGCATCCTTTAAACCAGCGAATACGTTTATACACGATGCCCCAACACAAAAACCCTCACTATTTCAATTAATAGTTTATTGTTTTGTTTTTTAAGTTGGATTTTGATATTTTTGGTACCTTAAGTTTTAGGTTGATCATGGGTTAGGGTTAGGGGTTAGGGTTAGTATTAAGGTAAATAAGGGCATGCTAATCCATAATGGGCCAGTAGCACCCCCCCAGTTTTGTCACTTTTATTTGGTCATAGTGTATATTTTTAAGTATTTTATTCATTTGTATATATATATATATATATATATATATATATATATATATATATAAATATATATATATATATATATAAAACCCAAAAATATTGAACCCAAAGATACGCCCTTGTCCATACGTAAAGATGAGAATATGAATATATATATATATATATATATATATATATATATATATATATATATATATATAAATAAATAAATAAAATGAACACGCTGCTATTTTGCAAGTTCTCCCACTTAGAAATCATGGAGGGTCTGAAATTGTCCTCGTAGGTGCATGTCCACTGTGAGAGACATAATCTAAAAAAAAACCAAGCATCCAGAAATCACAATGTATGATTTTTTTTAACTATTTATTTGTATGATACAGCTGCAAATAAGTATTTGAACACCTGTCTATCAGCTAGAATTCTGACCCTCAAAGACCTGTTAGTCTGCCTTCAAAATGTCCACCTCCACTCCATTTATTATCCTAAATTAGATGCACCTGTTTGAGGTCGTTAGCTGCATAAAGACACCTGTCCACCCCATACAATCAGTAAGAATCCCACTACTAACATGGCCAAGACCAAAGAGCTGTCCAAAGACACTAGAGACAACATTGTCCACCTCCACAAGGCTGGAAAGGGCTACGGGGACATGTCCAAGCAGCTTGGTGAAAACATTGATTTTCTCAGGTGTTCCAATACTATATATATATATATATATATATATATATATATAAAGACTTACCGGCCCCGGCCATGATGATGCTCAGAAGAAGTCTGTCCATCCTCGTCCGTCTCCGTCTGCGTCTCCGTCTGTCTCAGATGTGCAGCTGCTGATATTCATTCCCTAGTTATTCATTAACGTCGTCCCTGCTCTACACACACATACAAATAAACAGACCCAAACACACAAACACAACCACACAAAGATGTGTGTGTGTGTGAAATAGACAAACTCTCTCTCACACTCTCACACACACACACACACACACACACACACACACACACTCTCTCTGATATTCCTTCAAGTTATTCATTGACGTCGTCCCGGCTCTTCCAGGGAACAGCGTTTGCATATCAGCTTTCTGATGATTCTGATTGGTCAGAATGACGTGGGTTCTGAACTGAATGGAGCTCATTCATCTCTACTTCAGCCAATAGGGTTCAACGTGACGAGGAGCAGGTGTGTAGATGTGTGTGTGTGTATCTGATCAGCAGGTGTGTAGATGTGTGTGTGTATCCATGAGCAGGTGTGTAGATGTGTGTGTGAGTGTGGATCTGAT